>JAVJIF010016515.1:0-26345 GCA_038442645.1 Agave tequilana
TGTGGAGAAGTTACCAAACCATAGGTATTCTCCAAAATGAGTGCCTCTATGATAGTGATGCAAGCGATGATGTGTTCGTTGAGCGTTGATGCATCCACCACCCGGGCACCATCTCCCCCTAAGTCTTGGAGGAGGACGACTCACCTGCATCAATTAAGTTTGGTGCGTCTTTTGGTACCCAAATCTTTTTAGGTCCTATAGGTTAGTGTTTTCTCGAACCCAAACATTTTTATTTAATAGGTTTAGCTTAGCATAAAAAACTTTTCTAAATGGCCTTTGCGGCCACAATGAGCACAAGTATAAATTCTACCATACATAAATGCATGTTTATGTGAGTGTGCAATGTTTGTGTGAGTTTGAAGCATGATGATGATGAGTGGTGTTTCCCTTGAGATATTCCTTTAGAAAACCTAGATGCAAATTTAGTCATGTCAAAAGCATATTTCTTAAAGTTGTATCCAAAACTTCAATACGTTTTTGGATATCTAAAAATTCATTTTTATTGCAAGTAGAAATAGGGCTTTTTCCTTTACAAGATGTTTTGTATTTTTCAAAATCCTTTTTTCATTTTTTCAAAAGAATTTGATAATTCATTTTTCTCTTTTAAAATAAGTTCAAATTTATTCTTTAAAGAGTCATTTTCCTTTTTCAATTTTTTATTTTGAGCTTGAGAAATTTCATACCTACTTTGTAATTCTTCAAAAAATGTGCAAGTTCATCCATAGTTAAGTCTTCATCATCTAGAGAGTTTTCTAGACATACCTTGGTAGCATCCTCGCCATGTGCCATGAAGCACATGTGAGCGGCGTCGATCTCCTCTTCGGATTCCGACTCCGAGTCATCCCATGTGGCCACCATCGCCTTTTTCTTCTTTTGCCCATTCTTGGAGGTAGTAGCTTGTAGAGGGGGGCAATCGGCAATTAGGTGTCCCGTCTTCTTGCAATGAAACACGGACCTGGTTCCTCTCTCTTCTTTTCAAATCTTCCTTGAGGTCTCCCTCTTCGGAAGTTGCTTTGTCTACCTCTTTTATAGAACATTTTGCCCACCTTCCTTATGAGCATGGCAAACTCCTCATCGTAGTCTTCCGATGAATCCTCTTCATCATAGGTGAATGGAACGGCCTTGAAAGCAAGGGCTTTCTTCTTTGGTGCCTCCCTTTCTTCTCTAACCTTCATCTCCATCTCATGGGTTTTGAGATTGCCGATGAAGCCAGAGAAGTCCATCTCCTCCCTATCATTTAGCTCCTTGAGGGTGGTTGCCTTGACTTCCTAAGACTTTGGAAGCTCTAATGACCTTCCGGATCTTTTGGTCATTGTCGATGGTGTCACCTAAAGATAGAGCATTAGTAATCTTGGTAAAACGGTGAGCATATCATCTATGCATTCATTGTCAAGCATATAAAAATTCTCATATTGAGACGGAGCAAGTCAATTTTAGATCTCATGACTTGAGATGTTCCCTCATGAGTAACAATAAGAACATTCCAAACTTCAAAAGCAGATTTACAGTTAGTGATGCGTGAAAGTTCATCTTCATTTAAAGCTTGGTGTGGTGCATATTGGGCTCTAGCATTGGTTTCATAGTCCTTAATGGTGTATTCGGACCATGTTTTCTCATCAGTGAGAGGTTCACTAAATTCTTTGGTGATGGACCTAGCAACTCTAACTCCTAGGGATTTTAGGAAAAGGTTCATTTTGACCTTCCAAATAGGAAAGTTCAATCCATCAAATTTGGGTGGGGACTTGATGCTAGAAAAGTCAACAGATGCCATGAATACCAGTATAATGCATAACAAAGAAAAATACAACAAATAGATATAGCCAAAAGTGAGGATCTCCCTAAGGTGGTTAAACCAAATGCTAGGGTTAGGCTCTTATACCAATTGAAATCACTTAGAGGGGGGTGAATAGGTGATGGCTATACTAAATGACACATAATGCGGATTAAAAACTATTTAACAATAAACAACAATAATAAAGAGACTTGCAAGTAAATAGATAAGTAATAGAGCAAGTAAAGGAGAGAGAGTTTAGAGATAAGTGGACAATCACAAACACGTGAATATGTTTCGAGGTTCGAGTCACTGCTCTACGTCCCCGCCTTCAACACGATGAAGGATTTCCACTATTCTTGATCCCACCGGATCGTCAATACAAGTTCTCACTAGAACTCTTCGGACACACTTGTCCTCTCTTACGGTGCCGCAACACCACTCGGAGCACACTAGCTCGCTTGAGGCCGATGCCTCTACAACTTCTCATATGAAGAATGGTGATCAACACTTGACCACAAACAATGCTCACTTGCACAACCCTACAACCAAGATGAGGAGATGATAATTTTTGGGATTGTGTAGTGCACAAATCTAGAAGAGAAATAGTGGAATGCTTCAAGCTAAAAGGATTGAAAATTTGGCTCAATGAAAGCTTTTTGCTAAAAGGCTAAACTTTTGAAAACTTTTGATCTTTTACTTGTAAATCTTATAAATCTTGTTATCTTTTAGTTGTAGAACACTCCCTCTATTTATAGGGGATGAAAACTGGGTTACAAGGGTCAAGAGAGTCGTTGGGGGGAAACCCAACACAAAACCAGTCAGAAAAATAGCTGTTGGAAACTGTCAGAAAATTCTGACTACTGTCGGTCGACCGGGCCGGTCGACTGCCAACGGTCAGATTTCCGACCGTTGGAAAAGCGGTCGATCAGGACGATCGACCGAAGTCCAAACAGAGAGTAAGTTCTCTCTGTCGGTCGACCGGTCCGTCGACCGAGGAAAAACAGAGAGTAGTGCTCTCTATCTCGGTCGACCGGTCGGTCGACCGAAGTGCACACATGCACAGTGGTGCATGTCGGTCGACCGCCCGGTCGACCGACAGAGCAATTCAGCTCTGCCAGCGGTCGACCGTGCGGTCGACCGGACTCGGGCCAAAAACAGATTTTGAAAAGGAATTTTGAAGATAGAAATTTTTGATAAAATTCTTTGGATTGGGTATATACAAAATAGAGTTCTAGGACTTATAAGAACCAGGGTGTGATCATAGATCAACACCAAAATGATTTGAACTATATTTTGATAAAAATCCAAAAACGATTTTTCCAAAAACTTGTTTTTCCAAAAATGATTTTTCCAAACTTTGTTTTCCGAAACTTGGTTAGAAATTTTGTAATAAAAATTTGTTTGTAAGCATGAAGCAATATCAAATGTGTGTGTGTGACAATCCCAAAGTTATCTACCTTTATCATCTCAGTTTTGACAAAATAGACTATAAAACCTAACTAAAAAATGGAAAATACAAATCTTGTATAGTCTTCAATCTTGTTTGATCCTGGAGCTCTTCTATTGTGCTGGGCTCTGGGATCCAAATCTTTGCGGCTTCTAAATGTGTGAGTCTTGTGTTGGAGCCATCAACCAAACTATGATTTTACCTGAAACTCATTTAAATAAACTTATTAAAAACATAACTATATATGGTTTGTTATCATTAAAACTTTGGGATAATGGCCTTTGGGCCAACACTATGACCCTTTATGAGGAAATTTCTTGTAGTTTACTTTGATGATATCCTCATATAGCCACACTCGTGAATAATATTTAGACCACTTACATCAAGTTTGCATTGTGTTAAGAAAGGAAGAATTGTCTGCTAACCCAAAGAAGTGTGTTTTTCTTGCAACACGAGTTCACTTCTAAGATTTGTTGTTTCTTCGAACGGAGTTTCTATGGATCCTGAAAAAGTGAGAGCCATTGAGGAATGGCCAGAACCAAAGACCATCCATGAGGTGAGAAGTTTTCACGAACTTGCTACCTTATACCGAAGGTTTATAAAAGGGTTCAGCACTGTCATGACCCCAATTACAGACTATCTAAAAAAAGGTGAGGTGCATGATCTAATGTTGTTGCTAAAATGTTTGTCAAGATTAAGGCAGGAATGGTCAGTGCCCCAGTTATGTACCTCTCTGATTTTTCTAAGATCTTTGAAGTAGCATATGACACATCCAGTTTAGTTATAGGTAGAGTCTGAGCTCAAGAAAGGCAACCAGTTGCTCGCTTTAGTGAGAAACTGAATAACGCTAAGTAAAAATACTCTACCTATGATAAGAAGTTGTATGCAGTAATCTAAGCACTTCATTATTGGCAACATTATTTGCTACCGAAAGAATTCGTTCTCTTTTATGACCATGAGGCTTTGAATATATCTACTCCCAAAAAAAGTTGAATGCTAGACATGATCGTTGATTAAGTTCTTACAGGACTATACATTCACCCTACGTCACAAAGCAGGAGTTGAAAACAAAGCCATCAAAGCTCTCACCCTCCGAATGTTCATTTTGACTAATATGTCAACTGTTGTAAATGATTTTGAGAGATTGAAAACTAAGTATAAGCCATGTCCTGATTTTCACGAGATATATGTGGAACTAAAAGATGGAACTACACGAGAAGTTGATGGATTTGTTCTACATGATGAATATTTATCTCTAGGCTATAAGCTGTGCATTCTAAGAACCACTCTTAGAGAATTTTTTTTTAGAAACTGCGTGGCAGTGGTCTAGTTGGATAGTTTGAGATGAGAAGACCATAAAAGCTGTAAAGTATAGGTTCTATTATCCTAGTTTGAATGTGATGTTGCATGCATATTGGTAAATGTCACATTTGTCAACTAGCTAAACAACAAAAGCAAACCACTAGTTTGTACACTTCGTTTCCCGTCCCAAATTATCCTTGGCAAAATGTAAGTTGGATTTCGTATTAGATTTTACCGAAAGCTTTGAGAAAACACGATTATATTTTAGTTATCGTGATCGTTTCTCCAAAATGGCATATTTTCTTCCTTGTTCTTGAACTGCCAATGCTTCTAGGGTTGTTAACATATTCTTTGACGGTGTTGTCAAATTATATAGTTTGTCAAAGACCATTATGTCTGATAGAGATATGAATTCACGAGTTGCTTTTAAAAACACGTTGGCACATGTTAGGAACGAAACTAAAATTTTCCACTGCTTTTCATCTCCAGACTGATAGTCAAACTGAAGTTGTCAATAGGAGTCTAGGAAATTTATTGCACACACTGAACACACGGGAAGCTGGAATCTTAAACTAGCCATTGCAAAACTTGTATACAATGCAGCTGTGAATAGGACTACAGAAAAATCACCATATGAGATTGTTTTATGATTTTAGATCTAGATAACCCATAAACCTTATTCTTATGTCTTATCATATTAGAGCATCAGATTCTGCATCATCATTTGCATCACATGTGCACGACTTACATAAGAAAGTTATGGTAAAATTGCTCAAAATAATGCCAACTACAAGTTAAGAGCTGACGTAAGAAAAAGATTTAAAACTTTTAATGTTAGTGATTATGTGAATGTACAGATTCATTCGGAATGGTTTCTACCGGAAACTATTAAGAAACTAGCTGCTCGTAATGCTGGTCCACTTCAAATTTTAAAGAAGTTAAGATAATGCTTATGTTATTGATCTTTCTCAAGATTTTAATTATCAGTTCTACATTCAATTTTAAAAATTTAGTGGATTACAAGGGTCTTGATTTTAACCTTAGCAACCATTAAATAATGAGCCATTCCTTGAGCCTATTTCGGAGATATTTTTTCTTCAACCATTTTCAAATATATTACCTAATAAAGTAAATCAGATTGATAAATTTGTGAATGATGAAATTATCACCATCAAAGATGGTGAGACTCGTAAGTATTTGATCCGACAACAGAGAAAACCACCAACAGATGGTTAGCAGATAGATCGAAGTAAGCTGCAAAAGATTGATCCTGACATACTCGAGCAGTATGAGAGTTTTTCTTCCTCAAACTCAACAGAGTCAAGTTCTTTTCAACCCAGGTAGAATGATGCAGCATCATGAAGCTGTCAAAGCCCAATTCAAAGGCTTAAAAAATATACTGAAGGAGAATCAAGAGAACCATGCCTATTTGGTTCTAGAAATAAATTTTGTTCATGAAGAAGTTTTGTAATTCTAGTAGTAAAGTTTCTATTTTCTCTTCTCTATGTATTGGAGTTGTAGTAAGATTATTAGTTGTTTATTTTTTATTTCTTTTATTTTTATTTTCTTTTAGAGTTTTGATTTCTTTTAGGAGTTGATTTTGAAATCTAAGTTGATGTAGGAGAGATATAAATTTATATCCTATATGAGGCCTCCATTTATTCACTTTTGAAACAACAATCAATGAAAACTTTTTACTCTCAATTGAGTTTAATATGAATTCTTCAATCCTCTTCTCTAATTATGGTGAGATATCTTATTAGACTCAATTAATAGTAGGATAGTCTAATTGATTTATCAATCTCTATTCTCTTTCTCTCTGTCTCCCCTTCAAATTTTTTCCTCTTAAATAAATCTCCATTGAATACTCATTCACCACATTACTTTCTCTCTCGCCATGCCTATAGCAACTTTGAAGCCTGACGTTCCCTCCTCACGGCAAGGACAATCAGCCAGACTTGTACCTACATGAGTCCATGTGTTCTTCAAAATCAACCGCCACAAGTTTGAAAGCTTATTGCCTTGTCTTTGCCCAAACTCCTCAAAGAGTAACACAAGTTACAGGACAATCTCCAAGCCCTGCACAAAATTTAGATTAAAGCCAAGCAATCATCTAGTAAACTGCAAACTGAAAATTTATTCACGAACATCGGTGGTACAATTTCAATTCCTTATTCTTTATTTTCTAGTCAATATAGATATCCGGTCTATTATCTCTATTGATTCATTATCCATAAATACTGTGAGTGAGTCATTCTGCTTCGAGCCTATAATTGCTTGACTTTTTTATTGTGTGAAGAATTTGATTTTCTACATAAGCAATAATTTCTAATTAGTTACTTAAGCATTAAAATTGATTAAGCATTTACATGATCAATATAACAGAACCAGATATTATCTATTTTTAATTCAATTCCTACCAACGATCTTTTTTGTTGGTGAATGTATCTTTGAGTTATTTTTTCTTTTACTTCCACCCGCGTACACGTTTCATATCAAAAAGAAGAACACAAATTTACAAATAATCTATATTCACTGTTGCAGTGGGTAATTCCTAAAGAATCAATCCACACACCAAAATAGGAAAGTGAATATAGCCAAATCACAAAAAAGCCAATTACAAACACAATAAAAGTACGTGAAAACCCTGAAAAAGAAAAAAACCACGAAGAGAGAGAAATTCACTATGTCAACATCGATTACAAAAAGGCTATCTGGATTCGGGTGAATTTTATTTCTTTCTCATTGGAAGGGGTCCCCTATTTATACAAGTCATATCAAATAAATAAGGTTAGGGAGTCCTACTTAATTTGAATACCTAAGTCCTTTTTCCTGACAAGGGTTAAGCCGATCGCCCCGGCTTGAATCGATACAGGAGAGAGCCCATCTCTATCTTGTCGTTCGTCCTCGACTGTGGTTAAGAATGAACTGCTCCGGGGTGGTTACTACCTCATTTGAATTTGGATTGGACTTAAGGATAGAGTTTTATGTAATTGAATCTGATTCTTCAATTAATCACCCAACCCGTTCAAAGTCCGTAATGGGTGAAGATGCCGGGTTAAATGCTCTAGAAGTAGCCACGCGTTGCACATCCGTCAGAGGTTGACTGGACATGTGTCACAATCATGAGAGAGTCAGAAAGTGACCACTACAGATGCCCCTTCTGATCACTTTTCTTCAGAAGAGGTCGGGAACTCTCCTTCGAAGAATTTCAGGTTCTCAGAGTCTCCAATGTAGAGAGGGGAGCAGAATGAAATTAGGAATTTTTGGGCCTGGCCCCAAGGTGCTTGTTTTCGCTTCAGGTTTTGCCCTATAGTGGCACGCGCAGCAATACCACCTGGGAAAGCTTTTAATGTGCGTCACATCCGGTGCAGCGCCGATTAAATTACTGCTTCTTGTGTGATGCAGTGTTCGAGGTGGGTAGTATCTAAAGTGACGTTGTTGATCGTATCTGTTGTAACACATGTAGAGTGCTAATCAAATGACGATTCATTCTCCTAGGTTAAGAAGACAACACTCTAAGGTTTGGGCATTTTTTCACAAATTTCTGCTTTATCTTCTTCTTTTTGGCTCCTTCTGATCTTTTGATCTTTGCATCTGTAACACCACATTTTGGAATATGTACTTAAATACATATTCTGATTTTTTGATCATATTCTTTAAATTTTTCCTCATATTTATTTTTGTTTTATAATTATTTATGTCATCATTTGATATTGGATTCAGATTCTTGATTCAAAATCAACCCGAGTCTGAACCGGAGACCCGATTTTAATGTACTGATTGATTTGATCTTTTAAGTAATTAGATTTGATTAATTTTAGTTTCAAATACTCTTTTTTAATATTTTAGATTTTTCATGATTTTTTGAAATTTTTCTGAATTAAATTGCAAAATCTTCAAAACCGGTGCCGTCGATCGATTCTCTGATTTCTAACTTACAAATAGAGTTAAATTTATAAAAATTGCTTTCACATTACTTTTTAGAATCTTATTTTCTATCTTAAAGGTATTTTTAGAGATTTTTCTGAATTTATCGAAGTTCAACCGGTTTTGGTGTTGATCTGCATCACTGGTAGATTTTAAGATTTTTAATTTAAAAATGAGACTGAATTTCTGGGATCCAATTTCGCTATGTACCTTAAAATAATATTTAATATTTTTAAAAAATTTCTAGACCTTTCCGAGTTACTCTATTTTTTCGGTATTTTTGATATTTTTCCGTGTTTTCCAGAATTTAAAGTCTTATCTAGATATTTTTCTTTTCTATTTTTCTTTATTTCTCCTTTTATTCTCCACCACTCCTTTATTTCCCTATTTTTATTTTTCTTCTCTTTTTTCTTTTTTCTTTTTTCTCCTCCACACAAATTGTAATGCCCCGATCCCGCGTGTACGGAGACTTATTGTGACGTATATACGTAGGTCGAAAATACTCTCACATATATACGCTAAGCATCAGTACATGCAAGAATAAGAGTACAAAAGTACATAATGCATTATACATTCCAACATATGAGCACAATTACAAAGTTATCACATGATGTGATACAATATTACAAGAATATTACATCACCGATAGCCGCAAATGCGAGGATACAAAGAGATGTACAATAATGAACAATATAAAATATGCTCAAGAGTTACAAAAGGAAAACTTGAGAGAAGAATAGGAGACGTGGAAGGATAGGGCTCGGGATGGTCGGCTAATCCATGACGCTATAGCTGCGTAACTCTGATCACCGAGAAGTCCACCAGGATCCAAGCTCCAAGATCTGAACATGCAGGTCCAGGGGAGTCAGAACTCCCTAACGAGTGGTGTGGTGAATGCCAAGTGGCGCGCATAAATAAGTACATGTGTATCGATAAATTTGAGTCAAAGAGCATGTATTGAAAACCGTGTCGTGAGCACAGGCATACAAGAGCAAGTAAGAAGTTAACAAGTAAAGTAAATATGGTAAAACCAGTTATATAAGCGCAAATTACCGATCCGTGAGGTTAGTACATCAAAAGAATAATCCAAACAAGAAAACTCTCATATATATACCATATATACCTCACATCACTGTATCCTTATTTCATATAACCTGGGTAGACTCCTAAACTATGAAAACTTCATAAAACCGATAGAAAAATGATAACACCGAATACAGGCAAAACTAATTGTACAAGCTCAGATTACGACTTCATGAGACCAGTACGTCGAAGGAATAATCCAAATAAGAAAACCCTCATGTATATACCTTTATCCCATGTCACCATAATCTGAGTGTATACAACCCGAATTGTAAAATAACATAACGAATTATTAATTAGCATCTTATTATTATTACTCGTCCTACCCATGTATCTTGGTATGTGCCCTAGCCCAACACACATACATCCATATATGAGTAAGCTAAGACTATTATTGAAAACTGATGATAAAACCAATAGGTTATGTTTACAATGGGTCTCATACATACCCGGGACCATGGCCCAAGATGTTCCGGTACTAGCCGGAACCTGCCGCTAGGTAAATAGGAAGGTAGGTCTTATTGTATGCCCATTCAGAAATGTAATAGGAGGTAGGGAGTCAGCACTTTCCTCGGACACCTGGAGGCCCTCAGGTAGAACCGAAAGTTTGAGTTGCATAACATACTTAATACCACTGTAAACATATTCACCACTTGAAGTCCATCAGTTTCCCTCTTACCCGATGTAAGTTGGTCTTTTTATAGTTTATTATTATTAAATTATCATATTACGAGAATAGCAGGAGCAGAACAGGTTCAGAAGGTATAGGAGTATATAAGTACTAGAAATACAGGTTACTATATATAATACAGGACATCAAGATAGGATTCCTAAAATATGATAATCACAAGGCAAACAGGAATATATTAGGTAGCAAGTGATAAGTGATATCAAACAGGAATCAGGTGATAGCATGTCACAATAGATATCACTATACAGAAAAACAGTACTGATACAGAGGATCAGTACGAATACAGGAAAACAATACCAATATAGGGGATTGATACAAACACAGAAAAAACTGTACTGATACAGGGATTGGTATGAATACAGAAAAACAATAAAGTTTTAAAAAATAGTATTCACAACCATCAAGGAAAGGATAATAGTTGAACTATCGAGTATACAAGCACAATATGCAAGCAAACATACATCCAAACGAAGCTAAACAAGCTAGAGCGAAGCTAACGTACAACACTAGACGCCATCACTTCGGCGTGGTTACCGCTCACGGCACGGCTAAACGCATGCGATAGAGCAAGCGTTTGAACGCTATTCTACTGCATGTGGCGAAGCCGCGCTCACGGTGTATCTATGCTCGAATGAAGTTAGGGACAAAGCGCTGGGTGCTAGATCTGCCTACCAGGCGTAGCTAAAAGACCTGACGGTCTGAACTCACTCCTCTTTCGAGGGAGTAGGTGAAAATTCCGTAAAGGCTGAAGGGTCAGAAGGCCAAGTGGATACCTGCAGAAGTGTTAGTACCAAACACACGCATGTATATATAGTAATAACTAGCTATCAGTATAGTGATGAAACCGGAGACTGAGTAAGATAGGAATAAGGTTAGGGAGTAGATAAGCAAACAATCAAGCGCAGCTAAACAAGCTAGAGCGAGGCTAACGCACAGCGCTAAATGCTATCACGCCCGATATAGTTATCGCTCATAATAAAACCACGATAACGTACAACAATCGCTCATGGTGTAACTACACTCAGACGGAGTTAGCAATAGAGTGTTGAGCGCTAGACTCGCCTACCAAGCAGAGCATAAGAGCCCGAAGGCTAGACGCAACCTGAAGGTTGGGTATAGAAAGCTCGGAGGCTGAACGCAGCTCGAAAGCTGGGTATATTACCTGCACGAGATGTTCAACGAACACACATATCAACATAGCAAAAATTAGACTACCGTGGAGTGGTGAAGCCAGGAGGCTGAGTGTAAAGCCCAAAGGCCGAGTAGAGAGCCCAGAGGCTAAACGACCATGAAGGGTTGGCCACGCATAATATCAAAGCAGTAAAGGAATACATCACAAGCAGTTTATATGTACAGGAAGTAAAATACACTATTACATGCATTCGTCACAGGTCTACTGCAAACAATCCTAGGCACTCGACCACATACATATCCTGATACACGGTCTACAATACTGATACAAATACACACACCGAACAATACATGTGTCCACTACCGATTCACCAATACAAGTATAAAATTCCAGAACTTTTATAATTTACATGAATAAAATACAATCACCAGTCGAAGCAGGGATACCCAGAAAGAGGCGAGTGTTGGCGAGAACACTCGCCCAAAATTACAGAAAACTCCGTAAAATCTCGAAACTCCAGAAATACGCACACACACGTGCGAGCAACACCTATGACACCACAAGGGGGAGAGAGTGCGTTTTGTGGAGAGAGAAAATATCTGTATTTGAGTTTATATTCATATTTTGTATTGGGATGTGCCTTTATATTTCTATGTGGCCGAGCACCCAGGATTGTACAAGTACCATGCCTGTGACAAATGCTCGTACTAGCGTAGTTTCATTCCTGTGCAAATGTCATGTCTGTGATGTTATCTATTACTGTCTTATAATATGCGTGTGATTGACGCTAACACTTCTGCAGGTACTATACCCAGTCTCCGGGCTGCGTTCAGCCTTCGAGCTTAAACTCTCTGAGTTTCCTAGCTTCACTATAGGCATAGTTAAGCCATGTGGCTGCGAGTCAAGCTTAATTGTGTAGCCTCATTAGGAGTGGTTTACTATATTTCCTTTTTGCTTAAACTCCTTGAGTTTTACTAGCTACACCGTGTGTCTGCGAGCCGAGCTTAATTGTGTCTAGGCACGGTTTGGCTATGTCCTTGTATTGCTTAGCCTCTAGGCTTAACCTCTCTGAGGTTTATTAACGGCTAGTTCTATTTTTAGCATCGCCTGATAGGCATGTTTAGTACCCAGCGCTTTATTCACTAGATTCGCCTAGGCGGGATGCTGTCAGATTTTCTACTCGTACCTTAAGCCGAGTCGTCTCGGTAAATCCGTCAAGCACTCTAGTGATTAAACACTATTCGTTATCTGTGCTTTTAGCTTGCTTAGCTCCGCCTGATTGTTTACTTGCTTTCTTAACTGCCTGTCAGTTTCCTTTCTTGCTAGCCATATTTGCATGTGTATTGTTGGTACTAACATCTCCTGCATGTATATACATAGCCTTTGGGCTAAACCTCTCCGAGGTTTACTAAAGTCCTATGTACTTTTTAGCTACATTTGGAAAGGTAGATTAGCGCTCAGCGTTTTACCACTAAACACGCTTGGGCAAAACTCTGTCAGATTTTAGACTCGCATCTTAAGCCGAGTCGTTTCTAAGTTCCATCGGCACTTTAGTGATAAAACTCTATTCACTAATCTTTTCCTAGCATTACTTAGCCCCGCTTGGGTGTTCACTTGCTTGCTAAATTGCCTACTTGATAGTTTATCCATTCTTCTATTATGCTTGTGAAGAATTTAAAATCTTATTTATACTGTTTTTCTGAGACTGCATGGTTTTTCGGTATTCATACAGAGCTCTTATATGGGTACTATTTCTTATATCGCTAAACATACTTTCACTTGATGTGCTATCTCTTACCATGTTGTCTCTTGTCCCTGTCTGACATCACCCCCCTGTCATGCTATCACCTGACATCTGCATGACGTACCTGACTCTTATAATTATCACGATAACGGGAATGATGACCTGACATCTTGATTACATTTTGATATATTCCAGTACAAACTGTACTCCTGATACACATGTACTCCTGATACTCTTGACATGTTTTTGCTCATTCCCTTAATCTGATAATTATCTAATAAACTATAAAAAGGGACACGGGGGAAACTTGTGGATATCAATACATGTTTGTGTTTACAGTGGCATTAGGTATGTTGTGCAACTAAAACTTCTGATTCGACCTGAGGGCCTCTAGGTGATTGAGGGGAGCGCTGGCTCCCTCCTTCTTGGTACCATCTTGAAAAGGGCATCCTATAAGACCCTTCTGTATTCCTTACGGCCGGTTCCGTACACCAGCAACAGAACACCCTGGACCATGGTCCCAGGCAAGCACGGGACCCACTGTAACCATTATTCGTTAATACCCCCATTGGTTTTCAATAACAACCTTGCTTTACTCAAATGTGAATATATGTGTGCTGGGATGCTAGTCCACATATCTTAACATCTGGTCGGACGAGTAATAATAATAATAATATGCCTAGATAATAACTCATTGTGTTGCTCTGCAAACTGGGTTATACTGTTGGTTTTGCCATATTTGCTTCCATTAGATTTTACTTCAAATTTTTTGTTTTATTAATCATTATTATATTTCATGTTTACCACCTGTATGCTACTTCTCGGGTCTCTTGCTTGATACTACTCATGTTCCACTGTACTTTTCCTCTTGACTTGATCACTTATGGTTTTATATTGATTCCTGGTTGTCAATCATTATTTGATGTCTTATGCATATCTGGAGTGCCTATGTTCACGACACGGTTTTCAATGCATGTCTTTTAACTCGAATTTATTGATGCACAAGTGTTGTTCATGCACGCCACTTGGCATTCGCCAGACCACTCGTTGGGGAGTTCTGACTCCCTTGAATCCTCATGTCCAAATCTCAAAGCTTAGAGCTTGTGGATTCTCCCGGTTGCTGATCAGAGTGGCGCAGCGAAAGTGTGGATCATCGGCAGACCGTCTGAGGCTCTATCCTTCCAGCCCTCTTGCTCGGCTCTAAATATTTTCTGTTATGACTTTGAGCCTCCTTTTGTACAGCTCATAATTGTATATCTCTTTGTATTCTCGTATTTGCGCCTATCAGTGATGTAATATTCTTATAATATTTTGTCACATCCTATGATAACTTTGTAATTGTACTCATATGTTGGAATGTATAATGCACCATGTACTTTCGCACTCTGATTCTTACCGATACTGATGCTTAGCGTATAGACATGAGGGTATTTCTGACCTGCATATATATGTTCCAGTGAAGTCTCCGTACCCACGGGATCAGGGCGTTACAGTTTGATTTTTTCTATCGGGCGCGTACCATTGGTGTTGAAGCTATAGATGGTTGTCTTAGTGGTACTTAACTAGTGGATTAGGATCCCAAATGCTGTATGACCCTGCGGGACATGATGCTCAACGCGGATCCCGGATCAACCTGAATGCGTGTCACGCCCCACTTCCCAAAATATGGAGTACGGGTACGTGACGAGGGCCAACAGATACTCACAAAGAGTGAAAAATCTTCCATGAGTAATTTAGGCTGTCAATAATGAGCAGGATAGCACACTTATATGCATATACAACCAAGCGCAGGGATAAAAGCACATATATGAAATATTGAAATATAAGCAATATCATCCACCATATCTAAATAATACAAGTCAAGAAAAGAAACTGAACTCACCAGAGAACCAGAATATGATCTATTATCAACTCTCTATACTGGCTCTCTGATCTAAATACTGAAAAATAATAAAGGTATGTCAGAGTGGTCCAGCAAGAGCACACGAAATAAGAAGAACAATAAAAAAGAGAATATGAAGATATAATAACAGTACAAGTAAGACATTGAAATGAGAACAATATGATTGACAGTATCAAGAACTAAAAGTAACAACAATAACATGAATAATCAGGAGATAGATCAAGTATAATAATATCATGCATGCATGTTGTGACATGTGTATAATGAACATGAGATGTCCTAGATGAGTAACTGTCGTATAACATAATCACAAGATCACAAGAACATGAGATCACAAGTTAAAATCACATGGCCAGTTCAGGAATATTATATAATTAAGATAATGCATGTCATAGGAGTCTCAAGTGTCAATATCACAAAAATATATGTCAAGTACTAGATCACGTGAAGACAATGCAGGATATGATGCAAGTGCATATGTCTAGCATTTTATAACCTTATACTAATGCAACCATCCTATGCCCCATCTCATAGGACAACTGCATATTAAATAAATGATGCGTTAGTGGATCCTGATAGCAGGGAGAAACTGTTCACTGTACTCAGGTATTATGTAACATGTAATAACTAGTGCGCACATAAATCACAAGAATACAAAAACACGTGTGGCAAGACCCTCGAAGGAGCCACCCTTTCAAGCACACCTCCCTGATCCCTTGCTATTGTTCTCCCCTAATAACCTCGGCTTGGTTAATTTCATTAATCAATGCAAATGAAAGATAGTGTGTGACTCAGTGTACATCACCCAAAACCAATATCAAGAATATCAGTGACAGATAGTGAATATAATGTGTATCAAGATCACGGGACAATATAATGGAGGCATTATCAAGTATAAAGTAGTACAAGTGATGTCAAATAAATGCAAAGTAGTGCAAGTGATGTCAGTATCATCCAATATGAAATCCAATGGTTATAGGAAACTTATCATGATCATAAGTGTTATACTTCAATAAAATATCCTCAATAATGTATCACAAGATATTTTGATCGATTTCCTCAAGATTAATTTCATAATATTCATTTCATTATTATCTAGTTATCCTCAAGATCCAGATCACAATATTTGTTACAGTCGTACAAATTCCGTGTCACTAAATCCGACTATCACACACAAACAATAATGTCAATTTAAGTTGGATGCATGCATGAACAGTTACGAGATGCAAACATGATATGTAAGATAAAGTAACACGATCATGAGATGAAACTGATGATGATATCAAGAATCATTGAAAAACGAACAATACAGTGACCAATGATACATTCAGAATAATGCAGTGCCAAGAGGAGGAGTTCGCGGCCACGATGGAGGTAGACGTTGTGCATGGCTCGCCGGAGGGTGCATGGCAGAGCTACAAGGAGACGCTCGGCTCAGAGATGAAGTTGCTCGGCTCTGGTGGCACTCGGGTAGGCTCAGTCCAGACAGGCAGCATGGAGGGACTTGCGCAGGAGTGTGCTCTACAAAGCCATGGGTGGAGGGTGAAAGGGCTCGGCAATTATTAGAGGGAGAAGAATGCGCGCGTGGTGGTGATGGTCAGGTGCACACGGGCGATGGAGGCTAAGGCAGAGGCGGCGGGCAGTGCTCGGCCAAGGGGCTCTGAGGGAGAGGCGTGTGTTGGAAGAGGGTAGCCATGGTGGGTTCCTGGAGCTCGCCAGAGGGGTGTGCGGTGGACGTGGAGAAGGTGAAGGTGGGAAAGGGAGAGAGAGGAGAAGTGTCATGCATGGGTTTAAAGAGATAGGGAAGAAAGAGAGAGGGAGAGATGGAGAACGTGGGAGAGAGGAAGGAAGACGTAGGTGGAGACGTGAGAGAGATAGAGAGATGTGAATTGGTGCAGCAGGTGGAGAACGTGGGAGGAAAGTGGGGATGATGAAAGGGAAGTGTTTAAAGGTTAAATAAAATTATGTTGGGCTCACTACCACACGACACGTGGCATTGGAGGACGTGGGAGAGGTGGTCATGGGTTCAAAATATAAATCACACAATAAAAGGGGTTTTCTTGTTTTATTTTGCAAAAAGAAGAGATGAAGTCTGATGATGGTTAAATAAAATCTGTTGGTATTTCCACCACACGCCAATGTGGCCGAATGGTTTAGACTTTGGGGTTTGGAGTGGAGGTCAATGGTTCAAAACTGTGATTACGCAAAAAGAAATGGAATTTTGTTCTTATTTTCATTTTTATTTTTATTTAATTGCATTTTTTTCTTTTAGAATAAATATTTGATCATTATTTTATTGGATTAAACTCCATTAATTCAAAAAATCCTCAAAATTTTACAAAAATAGAAAATGTTATCTTGAATATTATTGTGAAATCAGATCCCCAAAATTTATCCCCGATTGTTAATTAAAAATCTCGGAGTCAGTCTATGACCGATCGATCCCGAATTGAGATCTTCTCCAATAATTTCCAAAAATATTCTAGAAAATCCAGAAAAATTCAAAATATTGGGAAATAATATCTTGAGCTGAAATATCCTCAATCCAGCCACTAGGATGGTTAAATTGGATATCAGATACAAGTATTGACATAGTACATTGGGAGTCGAGGGTTACAATACTGCTCACTTCACATGATCTGATATACCCCGTGTAATACAAAAGTCTATCATGTTTTCTTTTGACTTGCATGTCTTCTGGGGTGAAGATGATGCATAAAAACTGTTTCGAGTTGTGGTGGCGATGGCTGTCGTCTTCCTCTACACATAGAATAGGAATCTGGGTCACGAAAATCTTTGCATCTGCTAACGCTTCTCTTAAGACATCCCTTGTAGATTTGGAAAGCCTTAAGAGCTAATAAAGAGTGATCTGAGCAGAAAAGTTGGCTAGTTGAGCCATGACATCAAAACGGAAGGGAGTTTATGGTCTCATACCGCCTTTTTGAAGAGCTTTAACATACCGAAACTCTTTCTGTTTTTCCACAGATTGCCTCGTGGACTGCTCGATTGCCTCCTCAACTGACTGGGGAGTCTACTGTCAGCTCACCATACTATTTCAAGTATTGCTTGCCTGATCGAGTCTTTGATGTAGGAGGTGCGCCTGTGTCAGCAACAAAGTCAGACTCCTCTTCTCCTGAGCTGGTGTGGGAAGCGACATCTTCTTCAGTTTCTCTTGTAGAGATACCCACCACATTGCTGAAAGATGCTTTGGTCTTGCCATTGGACTTCCTGTTTGTGACAGTCGTCCACTGCTGGCTTTGAACAATGTCAGGGTGGACCCACATTATCTCTCCTCGAAGAGTAGGCACAGGAATAATGTCTTTCTCCTTCTTGTTATGAGGATTAGCATTGATCACTCTTAGTTCCCCTCTCGAAATGGGAACCACTCCAGTTGCTGCTGGTAGGAGATTCTGGCCGAATTGAATAGGTGATGAAGCTGTCATGTGTTGGAACTTATTTTGAGATAACAAATGTAATTTGTACTATTTTTGTGTATTTTTAGATATTTGTTAAAAGTCTTGATTACACACAAAAATAGTCTTATTAGTCGACTTGATCCTTCCTATAGTCGACTAATACAGTTGATAGTCAACTTATAATAAGTCTATAGTCGACTAAGTCCTATCCAGAAAAGGTATCAACTTTCTGTTTCTTGACTGTTAGAAGCATTAGTCGACTTACCAACATTACTAGTCGACTAATACATATTATAGTCGACTAACTCTTTCTGCTGGTCGACTAATTATTGTTCCAAAAACTTATCATCTGTATCAGTCTTGACGTAGTCGACTTGCTTCCTTGACTAGTCGACAAACCTAGGCATAATGTCATATCCTAGTCGACTACACTCCCTACCCTAGTCGACTTATAACAGTTTCTGACTGTTAAACAGTTATTGTTTTTATCCAACGTTTTAATATTCAAATTTGTCTTGATAACTGCCCTAACTGATAATAGATTTTAGCTATAAATAGGGATGTTGCCCTAGGCTAAATACACCAATTCATATGATTAGTTTTCTATCCAGACTCTATTGAAAAATTCTGTTTTCTAGAAAACTAGTTTTCACTTTCTGTTCTTCACACAAATTTCAATCCTCTAGTGAAGAATTCTGAGAGTCCACCTATAAGAGTTCTTGTTCACGATCACATACAAGTCTCAGAGCTTATAGGTTATTTTGTGATCACTCAAAGAGAAGTATTGTACAAGGTTATCTTCTTGGTGTTGAGAAGAGGTGTACAAGAAAATTTTCTTCTTGGTGTAGAGAAGAGTTGTACGAATTTAGCAAAAGTTGTTTTGCCAAATGGTGTATAAGGAGTTGATTTTAGGTGTACAAAATTAAGGATAAGAAAAATCTCAAACGGGTTACTTGGGGACTGGATGCAGGTCACGAGGACCGAACCAGGATAAAATCTTTTATGTTTGTGTTTGCATATTTTTTGATTTTTATTTCCTTTCTTGCAAGTTATTTTATTTAACGCTAATTATCTTTGTTTTAGTATTGTATTGACATTATTTTTAAGACCCTACATCATGTTGATTGTCACCTTCTTTTGTTTTGGATGGAGCTTCAATACCACCGCATCGTTTAGAGCTTGGAGAACATCTTTAAAGATGTAGCAATTCTTGGTAGGGTGCCCCAACATCTTGTGATATAAACAGTAGCTGGAATCATTAGTTTTCCTACCTTTTCAGGACGTTTGATCTCTGACAATTTGAGTTCGTTATCTTTTGTAGAAACTTGAACAAGTAGACCACGTGCTCATCTTTGAAGGAGTATAGTTTATTAGCACCTGCTTGGCCGGGAGACACACCCCCTCTGACTGACTGGGTCTTGAAGGTGATTGACCTCCGTTGCCAGAGTATCCCTTCTCCTGGGTTGAAAAGTCGACTCTGGGTCTACTTTGGTTTGTCAGATCTTGGTTTCCTGTTTTTTTCTTCAACCCTGACCGGGTGATAATTTCTTTCACCTGTTCGCCTTGTAGCACCAACTGTTTCCAAGTGTGACATTTCACCACTCCCATTTGAGTAAGGAGGACAGTTTGCAAATTGTGGCGACATGTTTTAATCAGCGTGGACTGGGTTATGCCGCTGGGACAACAGAGTACCATGCTCCGAAATCTCTCATGAAAGTTTTGATAGACTCTCCTTTTTTTTACTTGGTTGCAAGGAGAGTTGGCACTGAAACTTCTATATCATCTTCAAAAAACGAGCCAGAAATAACTTCTCGAGGTAGGCCCATGTCTTGATCGTGCCGGCAGGAAGTTTCATGAACCATTCAAAGGCGACTTTTAAGAGTTCCAATGAATAAACGAGCCATGATAGCATCGTTCGATACTACATTCCCAGTTTGGGATTTAAAGTAGTATATGTGTTGGTTCGGCGACCCTTTACCGTCGAAAGTATGGAGGTCAGTGCCTTAAATTTGGGAGGGTAGGGAGCCATGTCCCACTCTGCTGGGTAGGATTGGACTATCCCTACATCTTGGAGACCGTCTCGGTCTGCGAAGACCTCAAGGGTTGCTCCAATTTGCTCATTCGTTTGGAATGACTGCTTCCATTCTCTGAGTTATCCTCCTCTTCAGATGAAGATTTGGATAGCTCAAAATTAGAATGCTCTTCATTCTCAGTCTTTGCAGAAGATGAGCTCTCCCCCTCCTTCTGTTTGCCCTTGGACTTCTTGAAAGGAGTTTTACCCTTCGGTTTCTTTTTCTCCTTAAGCAGTTGTGACAACATCTGCTTAAGGGTGTCGACAGATTCTTCCAGAGCTCAAATCATATCGACTTATTCTCTTTGAACTCAGGCATGCTCTTCGAATTGCCTGGCCACTTCCTCAGGAGTTCCCACCATAAAAGCAAAGGTGGTTGTCTCCGAACTGGAATTCGAAAACTGTAATTCAATGACAGCGGAGTGCTCATCATTCACCTTAATTCCCCTGGCCAACATACTATAGTTGACTGGGATAATTGCTCTCGTGTGGGTCCGAGTGTGTCGGTAGACCTCTTCAGGTTCGATCAGAATATCTTTCAAACCTGGAGATTGATCAACATCTTACTCCTCTAAACTAAAAGCTAGTTGCTTCCCTTTGAACTTTCTTGGTGTTGAACTTGGCCCCACCATGTTCGCAGTCACTTCCGGGTACTCAGCATTAGAGAATGACTTCTTCTTCTGGGATCGTCGTCTCTTGGCTGAGTTTGAAGCTGTTGACAACCGGCTAAAAACCGAGGGCTTGGTTATCTAAAATCCGCAATCGCAATTAGAAAGTACTACTGAGATTAGTTGCCCGCAGTGACATTGAGGAGTGATTTGATGGACACTCTTTTTCCTTGTCAAGTAGTCCCTTAGGTCCGTCATGGGGACGTCTGCAGAACTAGCCTCAAACCCCCTAGGGGTGAGGGCTTCTTGGCTTTATATGTCTTAAAGACATGCCATCCTGAATGCGGGTCTCGCATTGCTTTGTTGAAATGTGAATGTCGCGTGGTGTTGAAACGCGGGCCTCGCGTGGTGTTGAAAATTTGTCTTCGTATTTAGAATTAAAAATACGGGCATCACGCTCTGAAACTGGTAGAACACGGGTCTCACGTTTTGAAGTAGAAATGTGAGCATCGGGCGTTAGCTGAGTTGGCCTCAGAACGCGAATCTCACATTTAGGATCAGAAACGCGGGAGTCACGTTCTAAAATTGACAGAACACGGGTCTGGCATTTTGGGGTAGGCAGAACGCGGGTCTTGCATTGAACGTGGGTCTTGCGTTGGACGCGGACCTCACGTTGCCTGAGAGAAACACGGGTATGAACCTCGCGTTTTGAATCTGTAGAACAGATTGCTTCAGCAGATTCTTCGATTTGCTGTCAATGAGCGCGATACCTTCGTCAACGTTCAGCATTCCGGTTGAGCCGCAAAGGTTGTTGAGAACCTTCGGCAACCTGTAATTGCAGAGTTCGGAGAGGAGAGCGATGGCGGGATTGATCTTAACTAACACTTTGGTCGTGTGGCGACGCATTAGCCCTGCGGGTCTCCTGAGGGACATTGACGCAAGCTGCACGGGCTATACGAGAGGTTTTCAAAACCTCTTCAGAAGTGGCACCGCTTGCGCTGTGAGCAGTGGTGCAGACCACTTTAGGAGTAATTTCTGAAGAGATTCGAGAACGAGTCTCAGAAGAGACTTTGCGGTATTGTCGCATTGCCTTTGGGCTGGCGGAGCCTGAGGAAAGAAATTTCTTAAACTTTTCTTGATCGAATTCGTTAACAAGGGATTCCACCGTTTTACCAAGAAGCTGGACATCAGTTTGCGTCACAGTGTTCTCGTCGGTAGAGAAAGCATTTCCCCAGCAGAATCGCCATCTTTTGTTTGGTCAGAAAAGTGGTGCGAAGTAAATTTTTTTGAGTGGCTGAAAAATTATAATTTAATGATTCCGATTACAAAAGAGGGGAGAAGAACCGGTTCTCTCTTTTGTTTAAGGTTGGGTTCTTTGTGTGGCGATGGAGAGTGATTCTTGTTCTCCATTGACCGGCTGAATGCCAAGCTTTTCTTCAGGATGCTCTCCAAGATCAATCAGAAGGGAGCTCTGTTTTTAACACATTAAGTGTTTAGAGTCTATTGATTACTCTTTTTCTCCCCTCTCTAGATTTGAAAGCAAGAAGCTTTTAGCATGAGAATTCTCGGCTCTTAATCTTTAAGAGTTTTCCTTTTTCTTCTCTGCTCAAAGAGTCTTCTCTTCAAAATTCTCCCTTTTGTCATAGCTCCTCAGGCTATTTAAGGGAGTCATAGGGTAATATTGTCCTCTATAATCTCTCCACAATGGGGATTAACTCTCACATTATGTGGAGAGTTAATTGACCCAGTAATGGGGGTCAGTTATAACAGAAACGCGAGTCTCGCACTGGACGCGAATCTCACATTTGTATAGATGCAGGGCTTAGACCCGCATCTCAGTCAGAATGCAGAGTTGCTCAGACCCGCGTTTGAGGTGTAAAGCAGAGTTGCTCAGACCTGTGTTTCATGCGAAGTTACTCAGACTCGTGTTTGAAGTGAGATGCGGGGTTCTTCAGACCCGCATTAGACGCGGAGTTTTTCAGACTCGCTTAAAATGCGGGGTTACTCAAATATGCGTCTAAAGTCTCTGTCTTCCTTTGAATGAGAGGTCCGCGTTTTAGTTTGAGACGCGACCTTTCCGTTTGAAATGAGGTTCACGGGCGGCTGATGACTTATCCTTAGTGATTTTTGGACAGTCAACATGTATGTGAAAGCATACTTCACATTTTCTCGTATATGGTACAGTTTATTCTCTCTGCTAATCCATTCTGTTGTGGTGTCGTCAAAACTATTATCTCATGCTTGATCACATACTTTATACAATGCTCCTTGATTGTTTACTAATATTGCATATTTATTGTCACATTTCCATATTTATTTTTAATAAAACTCTACTATTTGACCTCTTATTTGTTTATTGGTATGCAGATATATATTTAAGTGGTAAAGGAGCTAAAAAGCCCAAAAAGCCCAAAGAACCCAATTAAATTTAGATTTTAAAGCAATCCTAATTAAATTCAAGTTTCTAAATCAATTCAAATTCGGATTCAGACTGAACACCTTTTAGTAATTTGGTCATAACTTTTGTTATACAAACGCAAATTTGATGATTCAAGATGATCTAAAAATAAAAATTAAAGGGTTACAATTATTATGTTGACCACTGTTTTCAATTCAGTCATTTGATGAGTTATATTCAGCAATCAGAATGTCAGTTACCAACAGCCTAGATTCTGAGAATATACTTTTTGATGACGCAGTAAGGATGAGTCATCTGATAGTGTGCTTCGCTAAGTCACTTTGACTCATCAGATCTTCAGGAGTTCTCCTATAAATACCCAGCAAAGGCAAGAGCAGAGGGATCATCTCAGACCAAAAGTCTATGAGGCAAATTGAGAGGAGAGTTTTGTGTGTTGTAATGCGAGTTTTGGAGAGAATCAAGAGTATTGTAATGGCGAATCTTCAATTTTAGTCTTCATCAATAAAGATCTGCACTATTTCAGTCTAAAAATTTCTTCTTTTTCTTTATGATTCCTTCAATGCAATTTTACTCTTTTTATTTCATATTTTATTTTATGCTTTTATCAATCTCATGCATGTCATCTTCTTTCTTTTATTTCTAGTTTTCTACTTCATCTATTTCAGCAGCTTTTGAAAGAAGGAGACAACGATAAATCAGGCCTTGTGACAATCCCAGTTTCCAATTGTTTCCTCTCCTTTTCCCTTTTCTTTCTCCATTGCTTTACTTAATTAGGCTTCAAAACGGTTAGTATTTTTTATTCTAGTTTATATTTTTTGCCTTTTAGAAATTAGCTCTTAAAACAAAAATTCCAACTTCTCTTTCAAAGATTTCTCAAAATAGAATTAAATTAGATTGTAGATTTTTAAAGAACCAATTTTAAACAAGTCTCTGTGAATTCGATCCTATTCTTGCCACTATACAATTCCAGTAAGATTAGGTTTCTATAATTTATAAGTGGCTCAACAACGATGGAGTTTCTACATGACTTTCAAGTTGCGAACAATTTTTGGCACGTTGCCGGGGACTTGTAAATTTTTTTGATTTTTTAAAATTAACATTTAATCTTTTCTAGTTTTATAAAAAAAATAAAAAATAAAATTAATAAAAATTTAATTAAAAATTTTGAAAATTTATATCAAAAAATCAAAAATAATTTTTTCAAATTTCTTTTCTTTTTATTACTTTTCTTTTCCATCCCTAAGGTCTAAACTTCAAACTTTTCTTTTTGCAGGGATATTGCATGAACGAGCGAAGATTTGCACAACAGGATGAAACTTACTTGCTTATGACATAATTGCATTGCTAAACTAAAATAAAATCAAAAATTGCTTGCTTCTTCATCGGAAAGGTTAGTAATTTTCTAACACTATCCACGAATCTCCTTTTAGTGGGATTTTAGAGGTGCTTATTGATTGAACTTGTACTGCAGTAGTGCATATTGCATAAAAAGATCTTAAGAGCTATCCCCCCTCACATAAGGTCCAGATTTCATCACCCATTCCTTGGCTCAAATATCACAATTGCATATAATTTTTTCCCAAGCTTGAACTAATTTAAAATTAATTATAATTTGACCACTAGGATTTCGAGCCCATTAAGTGGATCCATTGTGGGAATACTCAGGTGATTACTTTCAAGCTCGCGAGAGAGGACTTTCTTGTCTAGGCGGTGCCTAGCCTAGAGGAAGCACCGACGAACTTTCTTGACTAAGAAAGGGTGGCTGAAATTAGTAAGCGCTCATTCTTAGGGGGGAACCGAATCGCTTGTTTGTTAACCGGTCAGCTCACAATCTATCCAACCCAGTTAGGAGCTGTCTAACTAGACAGAATTCTATTCTCTTAAGATTAGTGGTTGAAAAAAACTGATTACCTTTAAATTAAATTCAAGATAAAGAAAATACTTGATTGCAATCGATTAGCTAAGTTATCTTATGTGCAACCTTTCTAGGATTTAGAAAATTCTTCTTCAGGGTAGTACCCTGGTTCATGTGAAAGTGGGTTCGGTTAAGGGTCGATTAGAATCCATTACTATTTCTGACCCTACTGCAACAATGGGTGAAGCAAATCAAACCCAACAAATGACCTTAAAGGATTACATATATCCTACAAGGTCCACCCAACCTTCCTGTATCACTTTGCCAGCCCTTTTAACAAATTTTAAATTAAATCTGGTATGATACAGATGCTTTCGGTCTTTCGGGGATTGGCAAATGAGAATTCATACCAACATATT
This sequence comes from Agave tequilana, assembly GCA_038442645.1. Lineage (NCBI taxonomy): Eukaryota > Viridiplantae > Streptophyta > Magnoliopsida > Asparagales > Asparagaceae > Agave > Agave tequilana. Next base: position 25,795 of record JAVJIF010016515.1, read on the forward strand.
AGGGAATTTGAAGATATTTATTGGACCATGAAATACAATCAAATGATAGAGAAATCCCTAAAACTTAGGTTATTCGCCTTTTCCCTAAAAGAAAAAGTCAAAGCGTGGTTTCTTTCTCTCCAACCTGGTTCAACTTCTACTTGGATAGGGTTAGCTGAAGCCTTCTATAGAAAGTTCTACTCCAAGCAGAAGGCTACTACCGTACATCATACCCTTAACACCTTTCATCAAACACAAGGGGAGACGTTTTTCACATACTTTGAAAGATTTAAGGATCTTTTGCTTGAGTGTCCTCACCATAGATTTGAAAAAATATGTTTGATCAAAATTCTGTATGAAGGCTTAGACTACTAAAATAAGACCATGATTGAGTTTCTTTGCAATGGAACATTCACTAGTAAAACAACCAATGATGCATGAAAATTTTTTGAAGAGGTAGCAGAAAATACTCTAAAATGAGAACCTATTAGTATGGATAATAAGCAACCAACCATTATAACTGCCACCAACAGGGGGTGGTATGCATAAAGTCAACCCCAATGTTGAGAGTG
>JAVJIF010016516.1:0-82500 GCA_038442645.1 Agave tequilana
CATGAAATTTTGCATACTGACCAATTTATAAGGTTGGTCTGTTTGGTTGTCATAATTAGCCGTAATTCGTAAGTTGTAATTGATAAAGTCTTTTATATTTTGTAAATACGTTACATGCATGTAAACTTTATGGTGTTTGGTTGGTAATATAAGTTGTAAGTGGAAAAGTGTATTGTGCTTTACGATGTTTGATTGTCGTAATGTGTAAGTCGTAAGTGAAAAGTTGATCACAAAATTAACTATTTGGTGATTTAAAAAGTTTTAATATTGCAAATAAATATTAAAAATGCTAAATATTAAAAAAATTTAATATTAACATAAAAAAATAATACAAATTTGCATGACCACAAATTAACTGTAACTGGGCTGTAAGTGAATGGTTATTGGTTGCAAGTGAGGGGTAATTGGGTTGTGTAAGTCTTTTACGAATTACGGTCCAAACAAACGCCGTAGTTGTAACTGGGTTGTAAGTCATTTACGAATTACGGACTTTTACGCGAAACAAACGGCCTCTAAAACACACATTCTGACTCGATGCTAACAAACTATGGATACCCGCTTCAGACGCAAAAAGAATCCCATTTGCTTGCTTGCAGCAGCAAGGTGAAGAGGAGACAACACACACTGGGAACAAGTAGCAGATTCCCAGTGTCATGATCCTCATGGTTCAAGATATTCATGATGCTAAACAAATAGAAGATCAGAAAACATGATTTCTCTTTTTCTGGGAATTAATAACACGACACCGTTGTAAAGATGAGATAAGGTACAACATTATACATAATGAATAAAACTGTGCAGACAAGAAGGAAGGGATGATGGGCTCAATGAGTCATAATAGAAATTAGTTTTTAGCAGAACAACAGAGAACAGGAAGTGGACATCCATCATTCAAGGGCCCAACTTTTTCTCAAAAGAAACCTGGATATTGAACCAGAACAAAACACATTCCTCTTATTACTGGAAGGAGAAGTGTGAAGCTTTCAATTGATGGTTGAAAAGCTCAGCTGTTTATAGACATGCATGATTGTGAGAGTAAAAACATGGAAGAAAGTCCATAACCTTCCAGTAAAAGAATTTAAAGAAGTGCAGAAAATACAGGCAAAAAATTTAAAAATAAACAAAATTTCAGTTACAACATAACAACCTGCATCCAAATACCACAAATATAAATTACACAGCCAAGCCTCTGTAGTGGATAATCAGTTTTTATGAGCAGATTGAATACATTGGATTGATTATAATAAGACCCACAAACAGTAAAATGCATATCGAAATATTCCATGTAGTAACAAAACTTTTCTTTTATTTCTTTGTTTGTTTTACTTTTTCCTTGAGATTGATTAAATGGGGGGGAGAAGCACTAGTAAGATCTATGAAAAATGTTACCAAGATAAAGGGTTCCAGTAATGAAACAAATATGGCACCCTCAAAAACTTTGAGTAAGCGAAAACCTACATAGTGCAAAGTTCTTCAAGAAAGATAACTTTTATATCTCTGGGAAAAAACACAAACACAACATACCTTCATTTCTCACAAAGTCAAAGCATTCTCCTTACTGGCTTTCGCCACTAAAACCTTCTGTCATGCATCGAATTCAAATTTTCCTGTGTCTTCAAACTCAAGATTTATACACAGTTATTATCAGTTCTACCATCATGTGACAACGATCCTCTCGTAAGTCCCAACTCTAAGTTTCTATCAGGATGTAGTAGATTGGCCTGCTGGTCGACATATGGCCTAATGAAAGTCCTCCTCCACCAAACTTCGAAGGCTCTCTGTAGATTAGGACAGTTATCGCCAACTTTCAAGAAACTCCCCAACCATGAGAGAAGAATATTCTGCTGGTCTTCTAATGGGAGTGTAAGAATGTTCGGGCCGATCCCTTCCTCCACAACCTTCCGATCAAAAGATCTGCAACCATGCTGTAACCAACTGTAGTCATCAATGAGGGGCGCAACCACAGTTGTAACAGCATCTGGCGAGTGTCCTTTGATGGAAGCATCTCGCCCTTTCCTATTCCAACAAAAAGCCTCGCCGTGATGCAGCTAATCATGTGCCGTGACACAATTGGTAGCTTTGAGTGCAATGCAGCCAGCTCATCCTGGCTCGACCACATAATTGCAAACTCGTCAGCTATATGCCTGTCCGCCAATATCTCAAGTAGCCACTGGAGGTTGTCTGCCTCTAGGGCTATTTGTCTTGTGACTGGATCCTTGGTTTCTAAGGATTTTTCTGTGAATCCCGGTTCAGATGCTTGCCTGAAGAGAAGTAACAACGAGTTAAAGCAGCTCCGACATGAACTGTACAAGGTTTCAGTGCATATGTCAACAGACCCACTGATCCAAAGACTGCTTTCCTTTAGAAGCTTCAACACTAGTAACTTCGTCTCACGACGGCCTCTGTCCTCACTGCTCTTAAGGACCAACTCCAATATGCGAGCAAGGGTATCATTAAGAGGACTGGAAACTTCCGAAGATACTCGTTTCAAGAGAGGACTAACCCCGAAATTTTTGACCTGGAGGTGTCGAATGGATGAGACCACGTTTCTTCTTCTTCTCCGACCCAAGGGACTGCTTCCAGGTATTCCAAGCAAGCTTTCATGCACGCATGGAAGCCAAGTGATTCAGCTACCTGCAAGAAACCATTTGTGTCATGACCTCAGAAGTTACTAAATCATTGAGTTTAAGAATGACGACTGATTAGACAGGCAATGAATTCAGATGTAAACCATCTTTGTGCGTTGTTTGGAAACCAGTGGATAATAATAGGACAATCAGGTTTCATAAGAATAGCAACAACCAATAATACTTCGATTGAAAGGGAAGAAGAAGTTGCCACAGAAGAATTTAGATAGAAAATCAGTATCCAGCATCAAGACAAGCCCAAACTGAGTATTACGGTCATAATATTGGCACATACTCCTTTTCACTGCAACATAATCTGTTATTAGACACCACAGAATACCTGGAGAAATGAATACCCGCTTCAAATTTGAGGAAGTCATTTATTCAACTGCAGTTAAAGTGTTATGGAATATAGAATATCTTCAGTGTTGTGTATCATGCTTGTACCATAAGTGAAGTCAATGATTCTAGTTTAATCGATGCTCACGGATCTGATGAGAATAGTGCACAGGGTTTATACACCTTGTGACGAAGGCATCTAAAAGGCCCGCTTCTCAACATTTAAAGGACCAACTACACTACTTCAGTTTATTATATTGTCATACTAAATATCCACTACTTGAATGAATTTGGAACTCTCCTATTAATTTTGATGACCATATCTAAGAAGACAGCCCACTGAAAGTTGGTTTAAATTTTAATAACTATGGTATGTTGTTCACTTTACCAATATCAAAAAAAGAGAAAGCATATACGTGTAGCACTTCACCTCCAAATAACTGAAAGGTTAAATAGCGTAGTGTGCAACATAAGCTATGTGATTTTTTAATTTTTTTATTTAAAAAAATAAAGCAGTCCAAAATGAAGATTATAAATAAGAAAAATATTTTTAAAATATTTAAAAAAATTAAAAAATTTCCACCACTATGTTTTTAATATATAAAAACAACACTAAAATCACACCACATATATAGAAGTAGACAAAAAAAATTTTCTAATCTATAAAACCACTACTAACCCACCATGAGCAGAACCCAACAATGCATCCAACATCTAACAAATATAATATAACAAAAGAGAAAAAAAAGTCAAGAACTCACCTACGGTTCAGCAATCTTTGACATTGCTAATCGAGACACATAAAACTGGAAGAGTGGTTGTTGAGGCTTCATAACCGACCTCGACAGTGCCAATTGAGGCTCACCGACGTCGACCAATGTCAAACATCAAGGTCTATACTTCGCCGTCAAATATTAAGACTTACTGATGTGTCATTGAGGCTTCATTGCAGTCTCTCGCTGCTGAAGACGAGGCTTCATCACACAAGAGAAGAAACCCCTAGGTTGTTGATTTAGGTGTGTTAAAAAAAGCCCCCACCACTATTTTCAAATATCGGAAAGTTGTTTCTTATCTATTTTAAAGTGTTGAGAAGCATATAAGGAGTGCCTTCGATATAAAAGGTAGTTTTTTTGGGCTACTAAACTAGTTTTTTCAACATTGCACTTTACGAGGGACCACAACCCCCCCCCCCCCCCCCAAAAAAAAAAAAAAAAAAAAAGAAAAATAATAATAATAATAATAATAATAATAATAATAATAATAATAACAACCACCACCACACACACACACATTGTGAAATCCTAATTTTCTTAGCGTCTTTTTCGCACTGACATCCATGTTCAGAATTCTTCCCCAACTCTGATATCTCACAGAACCGCCTGCTGAATGAAGACTAACCAAAATATCTGATTGACCATAGAGTTAGTTGAACTGATTCACACTTTTGCATGACAGAAAAGAGCATAACGGGATGATTTTTCAAAATATCCTTTAAAAACAGAAGACAAGAGTACCACATGAAAATGAAATAAAAATTCTAACAATCTAAAACAAAGAAGAAGTCTAGAGGTATTCTACCTCTTGTCTGCTATACTCCTTAATTCCAAAGCCCCAAACGTCTTCTGATTGTAAGACAGGCATTCTAGCAATTAAAAAAATAGGCTGCCTGAATACATGTCATCTCTATGTGAATAGTGTTCATATGGTATAACACCAGCATTAATGATAATGCATGGTTCCCAAAAGTTCCTCTAAATAGAAAACAACAGCACAAACCACAGCGATCACACCATGTAATGTTTAACTAGAATGCTACACATTATAATGTTCATCACCAAGACATTTCATTCTTGAGACAACATATAGCCATTTCTCTATTACCAGCATTGTTTCAATTTATTTCATTTAATTTTAATTTTTTGGGTTAGAAAGGCCATAATCAATCTTTACTTATTAAATCAAGCAAGCATCATCAAGTGTGACACAAAGCTTGGTACATAATTCTTCAGGCTATATAACAAGACCATCTTCCCAGAGAAGAGGTTGAAATTTCATGTAGTGCTTGCTTGTGATAGGGATGCCACTAGTTCAAGGCAAGCTCCAATTATGTTTAGAGGATTCTCTCCGGCATATGGCAGAAAGTAGGATTTATCCACTTTATCTCAATATGAATATCATAAATATTGATCAAAGTACTTGACATCAAATACAAACAACAGTGGCAGTTAGAAAATCAAGAAACTCTTCATGATTAAACCTATTCACACATAAAAGCACATAGCAGAAGATCAAAAGATAGTTATATGCACATAAAAAAGTAAGTATCATGATGTAGGAACATACCTTCAGTATGCGTAATACACGTGGAATGTTTTGCTTGATCAACCTATGCTTCACTTCTTTGCAATACATCAATCCAACAGTCTCCACATAAATCTCCACATCTTCACAGTCCCCTATTTCAACACAGGATACTGGAGACTCTGTTGAAAGCTTGTCTTTAAAAAAGCTGCTATGTTCTAAAAGAATGTTCCTGTGGACACTCATCCTCACAGAAATTCCCTCTTTTCCGAACAAAACAACCTTTAGATCACTGGTCTCCGGCTGACCAAAGCCAACCGATATCTTCCTTTGGGGAGTCTCACCATTTGCTTTTGTTGTTCTCTCGGGACCACCTGTAGAATTATCCGAAGCCACACCTTTCTGGTCTTCTGATAGAATTCGAGATCTTGAAGGAGTCAATTTCTTTTCCACTGGGGGGTTCTGTGCCTTCTGGCCAAGGCTTTTGACGGTGGTGGTGATGTTTTGTGCTTGTTTTGACAGTTTTGATTCTTGATTGTCTTCTGAAACACAACAGGTGAAGGGCAACACCAAAACCCTTCTGGAGTTACTGCAATTGGAACATTTCTGATCTTTGTCTGGCCCGGTTCGACCCTTCTAACCCTAAAATCTGCCATTTCTATTAGGTTTGGAGAACAACACTTCAGTTATCAATGTGATCACTTCACAACTTCAATCTCCCAAGTGCAAAATGTTTGTCCAGAACACCTACAGCGAAAAACATAAGTTTTTAAGAACATCAAATTTGAAATTCAAACTAAAGAGGGCAACCAGGTCGGATCCCTTGAATAATAAACATAAAGTTAGTGTGCAACAGTAAAGTTTTTTTTTTTTTTTTTTTTTGAGAGTAAACAGTGGACCCAGAAAAGGTCCCCGCGTTTCATTAATAACGTGTTAATGAAAACAACCCTGGAAATATAACAGCAATGTTCCAACCTAGTAACTAATTAGCATATAAGGACTTTCAAGCTGTAAATATGGAATTTGATGAACACAAACCCTAAACGATGCTCTCTTTTAAGCTTCAACTCAGTTATAATTTAATTTGCAAAGAAATATGAGGCTTTCTCGTAAAGGACCTTCAACTTCATTCCCAAATGGTGGTTTCAAGTTGGTACTATGTAAACAGTAGTTACATGAATCATGATTTGAATGAAATTTCATGGCTACGTCCTTCTCCTAAAAAAAGGAAAAGAAAATAAAACGTTGGTACTATGAAAGTTGATGCATCCAAAATAACAAAGACTGGCCATCCTAAATCATGACCCTTTTCCTAACTTCAACTCCAGCTCTAAGATTAGCTTGCTAACAAACATGACTCTTTGGCAGTCAAAGGGACTTAAATAAAAATCAATTTGTAAATTTTTAGTATTTACTTTCTTCAACCTCATGCAGTTCAAATCAAAATGATAAAAATATAAAAGCTAGTACACCAGACAACTCTAATCTCTGAGGTAAGCTGATCTCTCTCACCTATCTGAGTACGATCTGGGTCTGCCTTAAAATCTAAGAAAATACTATAAAAGAACAAACTTTACTCACAAAAATTCCAACTTTACCAACTGGGTAATCTTAGAAAAGCCCAGAAAAACTTACTCTGAATCCTCTTGAAGCTGAAGCTCCCTCCTTTTCTCCACATCCCCTCTCCTCTCCGCCCTCTCTTTCTAATGATGGAATCAAGCTCCCATGCCAAGCGTGAAAGCAACCAGAGAATGAGAAATTTCAGAGAGGAATGATGAGCGTCTCTTTTGCCATTTGAATTCCAACTCAATTTTAATACAGAGAGGGGAAGAGAGAGCGTGATGGAAATCCTCAGCAGCGGAGGATTCCTTTAACTTTTCCAGATGTGGGTACCGCTGCTTTCTCTATCTGAGGTATTCGAAGACATCATCATCACCATCTCTCTCTCTCTCTCTCGCTTTTTTTTGCCGTCTCTATTATCTTTGGAACCAAAAGAGGAGAAGAGAGAGATGGGCAAATGAAGCCCCCCGCAGAGAACAGCCCTGTGAGCGAGTCCCACTGTGTTAATGGCTTAATTTACGAAATGCCCCGACTTCAGTAATTATTCTGTTTCGACTTAATGGTAGATTAAATTACAAGGGGTTGGTTTTGAAATTTTGAAAAGTTAGTAGATTGAGTGGGGCCCAAGGGTCAGTTGAGATGTGCAGTTTCGAGTGACGGGTGTATGAAAAGAATTAGTCTTAACCCTAAAAACCTCCTCGCGATTTGCTTGCAAATCTCACATCCGAAGATCCCAACACTTTTTTCTATAGAAAATAGATCAAAATTACCTCTGATTAAGAAATACACCCACTTTTTAACATACATTTTTCAATGACATGTGGGCCCCATGTCATCACTGTCATTGCCGGTATGTGTTATGAGTAATAGACAAAAAGCCCACAGTTTTTATTGGAATCCAAACGAGAACGGTGGGACCCACAAGTACTGAAGCCTGCCACAAGGCAGCAGGAGAGGCAAATGAGTATTGGATACATAGAAAGAGGATAATCTTATTTTTCTTATTCTGTGTTTTTTGGTCACATGTAATTTCCATGAGAGAAGGATTAAGTCATTGAGTCATTGGAGGTGGTCATGACTGCATGCATGTTCTTAAAAAGATGGGTTTGCTTAAGATTTAAGGGATAATAATGTTGAACATTTAAGTCTTTTTAGTTTCCTAAACTGGTTCTATTTAAAATTATTAATTGATGGTTTTTATTTTTTCTAATATACAAAGAATGTCATTGCTTGTGACTAGCTCATCTGCCATCAGATTTAGAGTAATCAAATTGTTAATGTAGTGGTCAGTTTTTGATCTGCACCAAGTGAAAATCACCTAGCAAGGGGGTGAATATGTCATAATGCTAATCTAATGCGGAATGCAATAATTTAAGCAAATAATCAAAACGGTCAACTCAAAATAAGAAGTAAAACCGGATTCCCAATTAAGGGCTCTAAAACTTCTCCTCTCAATTCCTCTACATAGAATTGAGGAGCACAATTGTCTTCTTGCTTATGTGAGAAAAAATTGATAATTCAATAAGCAATAGACATAGGGTGTGTTTGGTGAGTTGCAAAATGGTTGCAAAATGCAAAAACTTTTGCAAATTTACACTATTCACTTGTTTGGTGACAGCTGCAATTACTCCTATTTTACACCACCTTTTCACAAAAATCCGAACGTGCCTTGCCCGGTCCTCTCGATCGAGAGACTTCTGAGGACTTGAAAAAAGACTGCAAAAGCCTTCACTGTTATGTCCATCTCCCCATCTCATGATCTTTTCTCATCTCCACTGTTGAGTCACGATTCTTCTCTTCTTCCTCCATCTTCTCCCCCTCTCTGTCCCCCCTCTCTCTATCGTTGTCCTGCAGAAGAGCATCTCCTCCACCTCTGTCCGTACGGCGTCAATGGCGGCTGCACCCACCAAAGTTGATCGGTCCCTTCCAGCCACTGTAGCCTAGAGATTCCACAAGGATTCCCCTCTGCTCCTTGACAGCTTGGTCGATTGAAAGCTTGATCAACCTCAAAGTTGCGAATCTTTGTTATTTGTAAGCAATATTTGCTGGAAAATTAAGCATCCAGGGTTTTCACTATTCCTGTGTGACCTCCTCGGAACTCTATATTGCCCTTTGAATTATTCAAAGATCATCTTGCCCCTTTCTTTGCTACTGACCCTCTCCTTCAAATCTGCCTCCAGCAGCATAAATAGGGTAAAGGGCCTTCAATGGAGAAGCACTGTGAACTGTGTGGGAACCTGATAAAGAGGCCGAGCCCGCTTATCTCTGATCAAGCATCAACTTCAGGTATGTTGCTAACTACAAAGATCAACTGGTATCTCTGTTGATCTGCGGGTGAGTTGGTACTTTTCAAGTGACAGCTAATTTCTCTTAATAAATCTGCAATTGCTACTTTAATTTCTTCTGATATGGTAATATTGACTGATATTATGTCTTTATTTTCTGAATTTACTCCCTGTATGAATTAGTCCACCTGAAAAATTTTATTCTACAGAAACCCTTTGATCATTTGTTAATGATTCATGTTAATCCATAACTAATAAGCATGCTTCGTACTAAGGATTAAAATTTGAAGAGAACTTAACTAAGATTAATCTTCCTGAAAAATGTCAGAAATTTATAGTCAATGAAATGATGATTTCCTACAATTTTATGCACAAATTGTTATGCTAGAATCGTCGAAAGAGTAAAATCACTGAGTATGCTTTATTGCTTCTCTCTGCGCCCCCCTTTTGGGCTTGTATTATCTGAAAATTGTAGTCTCACCTTCTACTTGCCTATTTTATTTATACCTGTTAACTCATAGATGCAAATTTTAAATTTTTTTTAAGAACTCGTAAAGTAACAATCCCCATTTACACTCCTATTTCTCGTTTCGAGTAATATGTACCTTTGTTCCCAAATATGTTTAGCATGAAAAGGTTTGTCCAACTTGAGTTGGATAGTGAGGATGAGGAACTAGGCTTGCTTATTATTTGTACCACTGCGTTCATGGTGCTTAAATGGATGATCGGTTGTGAAGAAATCATGCAACCTATCCCTAGGAACATCAGGGACCAGGAGAGACGAATGTACCTGTCACGAGTTATATAGTCCAGTGACACTATGTGTCACAATATGTTCAGAATGAATAGGGATGTTTACTTCGACCTTTGTTCCATTATTAGGATTCGGAGACTCCTTCAAGATTCTGCAAATGTCACTGTGGAAGAACAATTAGCAATGTTCCTACACACTATAGGACATAATGTCCGTAATAGAGTGATTGGAGGGAACTTCATACGTTCTGAAGAGATAATTAGTCGTTATTTTCAACATACACTTTGGGCAATTGGAGAGCTCAGAAGGGATTACATTTGTGGTCCTAGCACGATGGTCCATGATAAGATTGCCAGCGACAATAGATTCAATGCTTACTTCAAGGTAAATTAAACTTTTTCTATTCAATTATTAATAAATAGAGCGAATTATCAGTTGACTGTCTAGCCAATTTTAATTTAACGTCAATAGAATTGTGTCGGAGCAATTGATGGGACACATATCCCTGCTACTCTACCAGTTGCTGAAATTGGACCATTCTACGGAAGAAAAGGGTATCCAACTCAAAATGTCCTTGCAGCTGTTGGCTTTGATTTGAAATTCACGTATGTCTTAACAGGTTGGAAAGGATCAGCACATGATCTCACCGTCCTGCGAGATGCTCTTGAAAGACCACACAGTCTGCATGTCCCCGAAGGTATTTCATACCTATTGCGTGACTCTCACACACTTCGTTATGTTCTATTTGTTTACTGAACAAATCTTAACTGTTTCAAAATTTGCTACTATAGGGAAATATTACCTGTGTGATGCTGGTTACAGTACCAGGCCAGGCTTCTTAGCTCCATATCGCTCAGTTAGGTATCATTTGAGTGATTACAGAGACAGGTTACCCACCAATAATAAGGAGTTATTCAACTATTGTCACTCCTCCCTCCGAACGTCGGTGGAGAGGGCTTTCGGTTCTCTGAAGGAAAGATTTAAGATTTTAACATCTCGTCTGTTCTTTTCATATCGCACACAAGTCGAGATTGTGATGGCTTATTGTATCCTCTACAATTTTATCTTGTCTCACGGGGAAGATGATTTCATCCCAACTGAGGGAGAGTGGACTGCACAGAATCTAGCAGAAGAGGGAAGGACCCGTAAATAGCTTCGAGAAGAGGCCAATGCTTGGGTTCAAATGAGAGAAGAAATTGCCCAGCGCATGTGGGCTGACATGCAAAATTGACTTTAATATTAATATCCAACTTTAGCTGTGCTATGTTATGTAACCATGCTGATATGGTGCCAACTACAAACTAATGTCTCCTAGTTTTACTCTAGTAACCAAGGCTGGTGTTTAGCCTTATTTCATGTTAACATAATCTCTGAATGTATACACTATTGTAGCTATATTATCTGACATTTTTCCTTGCAGAGAATGTCCGAAAATGAGTACATGTTTGAAAATGATGTAGCCCCATCTACTGGTGGTAAGAAGAAGAGGAAAACAGGTGGGAAAAACCAGCGCTGGACAGAGCCAGCAAGTATTTTCCTCATTGAGTTCATGGCAGGGCTGCTACGTGACGGAGTGAAGGGAGACTTGAACGTAATAGCAGCCAACGAAATTAAGAACAAGTTTGATATGGCGGTCTCTGACAAACACGTCTACAATCAGTTGCGCACTTGGAAGAGCAAGTGGAGTCGAATATGTACTTTAAAGACTCTAAGCGGTTGCGTTGTGTGGAAACTAGAGATTCGCACTATTGAGATGCAAGAAGCTGTTTATACGGAATATATCAAGGTAACAAGATAAATGACTTTCACTTCTGCATCTTCACCATCAATTTTCTTAAGTATGGTCTAATATAAATAACATAATGAGTACAGGTTCACCAAAAAGACAACCCTTTTCTCAACCAGCCAATTGAACACTACGACGAGATGTACATCCTTTTTGGTGGTGATAGGGCCAAAGGAAGGTTTGCACTGGATGATGGCCAATCATTTGTGTGTCCAATGCAGAACGACGTTAGAGGGGGTTCCTTCAACACTGGTTCCCCACCTGAGGCTACTAAGTCCACAGACCTCCCAGAGAGCATATCTGTGTCCCAACGCTCCAAAGGTAAAGGCAAGAGGAAGGACGTTGAGCTGGAGATCATGGGATCGTTTGCAGATTCTTTCAAAAAATTTGCCAATACCATCTACGATAAGCGAGAAGAAGATAAAAAGGTGGTTGCACAGTGCTACGAGCAGCTGCGTTCAATGGTGGGGACAGATTATCAGTACTACATCTTCAATGAAGATGAGGTCACTGCTGCTTTTGATTATTTCGTGAAGAACCCCAACATCGTAGCTGGTTTCCTTAGTAGGAGGACTGACGCGGAGAAGGCAGCATGGTTATATCGATTCACGAGGAAGAACAACATTGACTGACATTAAAGTGGGAGCTCGTGGTCCTCCTTCTACCCTTAACCGCTGAACTCTTTTATGCACCCCTCTTATTTGCACCCCTTCCTTTACATGGATATTTATGTTATGTTAGTTTAAGACGATTGCCATAGGCAATCAGGACACCCATATTTATCTTCCTGATTGATTGCTTGTTAGTTCGTGGATGGCGCTAGGCCATCCACATTTGAGACTGTTTTATTTTAGACAGCATGCTATTGGACTGTTTATGCTTCTTATTAATTATGTCCTTTTGCTTTGTTTTTTGGCTGACATTATTTGGTTTATGTAGGCAGTTAAATTTGTTTCGAAGGCAATGATTATCTGAAGGGGTAGGAGCCTTAACGAGTCTCTGCAATGACGTGTAGAGTGCGTAATGGATTGCAGCCGTTAAAGTGTGGTACACGAGCGGTGTGGCTCCATTCACGCATTCGCAGTTGACCATCATGGATGTGGAGGAGAGGACTGTCAAGGCCTCCCCACTTAAATTACCTCTTCTAAAATCTGAGCCTCTTGCACTTGCCATTTCCGTTAAACAGGAGGAAGAGAAATATTCAAAGAGGTTCTTGGAATTGTGTCTGATTGGTTGCGAAATGCAAAACATTTGTAAAGTTACACTATTTTTCTATTTGGTTACAGCTGCTATTCCAGTCCAGTTTGCAATTCCAACCTTGCATGGAAAATCACAGAACGTGGACTGCCCGGGTCCCTAGCATTGAGAGCCTTCCATCAGAAGGCTCTATAAAGGCTGCTAATGCCTTTACTGTCATCACCTCCCCCCTCTCGTGTCTCTCCTTCTCCGATTGCTATTCTCTAACAGTAGCTTGATTGCCGTGTGGAACCGCCATTGCCTCAGGTAACCTACACATTTTTTATCTTTGCAAATCTAATATAGATGTTGTAGCCTCTCGACAGAGGCAACTGTTGATACTCCTGATAAAGCGACTGCTCTGGTAGTAATCTGCTATTTCATGCTTACAAATTACCTATCTTTCATGTCTGGGTCCTCATTGAAAATAGCTTGTTGTTCATATTGTCATGTTGTGCTCTTCCTTGTTGGTTACTGATCTAATTTTCATTTGTCTTTCAATGCTGTTCATATCTGCTCTCAGGTTGGCCGGTAATGTTGGTTAACTCCAGGTCCCTGATGGCCTGCTTGCTCTTAGTGCTTCAACTGTTAATCTATTCATTTGCTAATTCATTGATCTGTTGCTTCATGGTTATATTTTATTAACCTGGGTTCCTTGAAAAGCATACTCCTATCGTGATGGGCTGTGATGATGCACATGTAGAATTATAATGTAAGTATTGCATGTTAGTTTGGGAACCCTTGAATTTAGGTTTGCTGATCAGGTTGGACAACTCAGTGATTGAAACCCCTATCTTGGAGGCAGGCTGGATGTTAATCATCTTGAGGCACTACCTCTCTGTTACCTATATCAAGTTGGAAGCCCATTCTGTGTAATCCCTACATCATATGGAGCTATTAATATAGCATCTACAGTGTCTTCTGAACCCTAAAATCAAATACATTGACTTATTTCAAGTTCACAGAAGCGTCAAATAAAGCAGTTTGATTTGTAACCTCTAGGCCACATGTGTTTCTTCTTTTCTACATTTGAATTACAGTTATTTGCAGGAAAACATTGAAGTTTAGACTTTGCACAAGGTGCTTCTAATATTACGGCCCTTCAGGTATTGTGCCTCCTCTGCTATAAACTTTGTCATTAGTTATGTCCTGCTCCGCAGATTTATTTTTATGAACTAACATTTGTATTAATATTTCTATCGTCACAAAGAGTAAAATTGTTGGAGTCGCCTGGCCTCGACTGAATAGAGGAAATGTTGACGATGCCTTTATTGTATGTCATGTTAATCCAGGACATCATCAGGATGCGAAGATTGAACTCTCATTTTAGTTGATTAATATATATATATATATATATATATATATATATATATATATATATATATATACCGTAGATGTTTATACTTGATGTCCATTGTTGGCCCAAGAGGTTACACTCTCTTGTTTTGTGTTTTGATGATGACAACCAAATAAGAGCTATTTGGTACTAATGAATTTGTTCAAGATAAGTTTCAGGTTTTGTACCATGTTTGGAGACCATTGGCTTAGCTTTTGCAAGAACTTCTAAGTTTCACATAGTAAGGAAGGCAAATTGCACAATTAAGGAAGGATCATAGAAGAGAAGGCACAAGCAAGGCATTGGATGGCTCAAAGACTTGAAGATTGCTCAAAGAGTATTTAATCATTGTATTTTTAGTTTTATAGTTTGTTAAAGAATAGTGGATAGGTTTGAAGCTCTATCACACACGTTTTTGCGCACAAGTTTATTCCAAAACGTCTTCTAATATTTTATACAAAAATAATTTGTATACAAGATTTTGTCTACATTTATATCTTTATGTTTTATACTAATCTATGTTCAAAAGTATTTTTGTCAAAATCAAAATCTCCTTTATATTCTTTCAAAAACCTGATTTTTAACCTGTTCCGGTCGACCGACCGGTCGACTGATTCTGTGTCAGGTTTGACCGGTCGACCGTGCAGTCGACCGAGGAACTGGCAGGTGCACGTATCCGTGTGCATGTCTGCCGGTCGACCGTGCAGTCGACCGACTGTAGCTCAGTCTGCTCTCGGTTAAAATGGGTCGACCGGGCGGTGGACCGCTGGCCTGCAACGGTCATATATTTGAACTTGCGGTCGACCGACCGGTCGACCGACAGAGCCGTTTGAACAGTAACGGGCATTTTTTTCTGAGCTGTTTATTTTTGTCTTTTTCTCACTTAAGTGAGTTTAAATGACTTGCTTTGGGTTTAATACATTCTGATTAGCCTTAAAATGTTTTATCTTCTAACCTTAGCCCTCTCCTATAAATAGGGGTGTTTGGGGAGAGATTGGTTCACCTAATTATTACAAGAAAAATTCAAAAGTTTAAGGCATTCAAAAGAGCTTGGTTTCTTGGTTTTTGTGCTGAAATTCTCTCTCATTTTCTGAAGTGTTTTCAAGAATTCTCTGATTTCATTTTCTTTTCTCTTTACACACAAGAGCTTCATTCCTACTCATTGTTCTCTAAGGACCTTTTGTAAGGAAAGAGACAATTGAAAGAGAGAGTTTGTGGTCTTTTGACTACTCAGAAATTCCTTGTACTTGAGATTGTGGAGTTGGGTACTCCATTGTATTTGTGATCTTTGTGATAGTGGAAGTAGCTAGAATCCTTCTGGGGAAGGCGGGGAGTAGAGCTGGGTGCTCGAACCTCGATAACATATCTTTGTGTTTGCGATTGGTTTACTTTTCCTTGTCATTACTTATTGCTTGAGATTGTCATTGCCATATTCATTTTCATTCATATTGTCAATCATTATCCCATACAACAAGGTTGCATTGCGCACCTCTAACTCATTTTATGAGAAAGCCGGAGGAAGGAGTTCAGAGCCCTTAATAGGGAATTCGGCTCTTAGTCTTGTTTTGGGAGATTGTTGCATTACATTTGCATCATAATTTTTAAATTTCTCTTTGATTAGCATCATCACCTATTCACCCCCCCCCTCTAGGTGATTTTCAATTGGTATCAGAGCTTGGACTCTAGGTTTTGGCTTAACATCCATAGAGAGATCCTTAAAATTTGCTAATCAACATTTCTCATTTCATTCATTCATCACTAGTAAACATGGCCGATAACATTAAATCCCCACCTAAATTTGATGGACTCAACTTCCCTATTTGGAAGGTTAGGATGACTATCTTTTTGCAATCATTAGGTAGTTTAGTGGCTAAGTCCTTGACCAAACCCTATGTAGCACCCGATAGTGATGAGAGCACTTGGACCGACTTCAACTTTAGAGAATATGAGGCTAACTCCAAGGCCCAAAACTCCCTTTTAACCGCCTTGAATGAGGATGACCTTACACGGGTAATTCATTGTCAATCCGCCTATGAGATTTGGCAACACTTATTGGTCACACATGAAGGGACTTCACAAGTCAAGAGAGCTAAGATAGATCTCTTGAGGTCTCAATATGAATCATTTAAAATGCTTGATGATGAATCTATTGATTGTATGATTACTAGATTCACTAAAATCACCAATGGTCTTTCTTCCTTAGGTGACGTCATCTCCAACGATCAAAAGGTGCGCAAAGTGATTCGGGCTCTTCCTCCATCTTGGGAGATAAAGGCCACCACCTTGAAGGAATTGAACGACAAAGATGAGATGGACTTCATTAGTCTCATTGGGAACCTAAAGACCCATGAGATGGAGAAGAAAGTAAGAGAAGAGGCCGCTCCAATAAAGAAGAAGTCCTTAGCTTTCAAGTCTTCATCCACTCTTGAAGACGATGAAGAAGATGAAGAAGAAGATGAGGAGCTCTCCCTCCTTGTGCGAAATGTCAAAAGGATGTACCGGAGGAACAAGCTCAACTTCCGGAGAAAATTTGAAGGCAAAGAAGAGAGAAGGATTATATGTTACAATTGCCGAAAGCCCGGACACATCATGGCCGATTGTCCGGAGTTCAAGAAGAAGATGACTTCCTCCTTCAAGCCTAAGAAGCCGGAAGAAAAGAAAGCTTACAAGGCCACTTGGGATTCGGAAAGCGAGTCCGAGGAAGAGGCGGATGTAGCAAATATGTGTTTCATGGCAAACACACCTAAGGTAACCCCTCAATCTCATGATGAGGAAGATGATGAGTTAAGTAAGGAAGTTCTTGTACATGCTTTTGTTGAACTTTCTGAAACTTATGATAATAAGAAATTGAATGCTTTAAATTACAAAAGGAAGTTGCTTTTCTTAAAAATCAACTTGCTATGGTTTCCAAAGAAAAAGATGATATTTCTTCCAACATCATTTCTATTCAAAATGAATTTAGTGCCTACAAGGTTTCTTGTAAGGCTAAATTTCCTATTGTTGATGAAAAAGAAATTTCTTCTTTAAAAACCAAATGGTTGATTTCGAGAAGGTTTTGAAAGATTGTGCTTTTAACACTAAGAAACTTGAGGAAAATTTTCTAAAAAGCACACATCACATGCTAAGATTCCTCATGCTCACACTACACCTAACACTTCTCATGCTCATGCTCACAAAGCTCATGCTCACAAATCACACACCCATTATGCTTTTAAATATGGTAGAGTATATAGATGCACATATTGTGGTAAAAATGGACATTTAGCTAAGTTTTGTTATGATCAATTAAATAGATCCAATAATCTTGTTTGGGTTCATGGCTCTAACCCTCAAGGACCCAAGAAAATGTGGGTACCAAAATCAAGTCCTAAATTGTTTGATGTAGGTACACACCAAGGCTCCAAGACGTAGGGAGCGGTGGTACCTTGATAGTGGTTGTTCAAGACACATGACGTGGGATATCAACAACTTTACAACCCTATCAAGGTACATGGAAGGTGGCTCCGTCACCTTCGGGGATGACTCCAAAGGGACTATCATCGGTATAGGTAACATTCAAATTGGTGCATCTCCTATTATTGAGAATGTTGTTTTAGTTGAAGGTTTGAAACATAATTTGCTTAGCATTAGTCAATTTTGTGATCGTGGACTTAAAGTTGTTTTTGATAATTGTTCTTGCAAGATTTTTGATATTAAAACAAATGATTGTATTCTCACCGGTTTTCGTGATGATAATGTTTATATCATTGACATGCTTAATATTGAGTGTTCTACTAAATGCTTGAATGCTTTTGATGAAAATTCTTGGCTTTGGCATAGAAGATTAGGACATGCTTCTTTTGAACATCTTTCTAGGATTAATTCAAAGGAATTGGTGAAGGGTATTCCTTACTTGAAGTTTGAGAAAGACCGCATTTGTGGTGCGTGCCAACTTGGGAAACAAACCAAGTCTTCCTTCAAACCAATCAAGGATATCATGTCAACTAGGCCATTAGAATTAATTCATATGGATCTTTTTGGACCTACTAAAACTAAGAGTTTAAATGGTAGTAGATATGCATATGTTTTGGTTGATGATTTTTCCCGTTTCACTTGGGTTTTCTTTTTGGAACACAAAGATCAAACCTTTTCTCATTTTAAGATTTTTCGAAAAAGGGTTGAAAAAGAAAAAGGTTTTCCGATTTTGAGAATAAGGAGTGATAGAGGTGGTGAATTTGTGAACCAACTCTTCATGACTTATTGTGATGAAAAGGGAATTAAGCATGAAATGTCTTGTCCTAGGACTCCACAACAAAATGGAGTTGTAGAAAGGAAAAATAGAACACTTCAAGAGATGGCTAGGACAATGATAAGTGAATACGACCTCCCTCAATATTTATGGGCCGAGGCCGTAAACACCGCATGCTATATATCTAACCGTATTTATTTGTGTAAAAATTCTTCCAAAACATCTTTTGAAATGTATCACTCTAGAAAACCTAATGTTGCTTATTTCAAAGTTTTTGGATGCAAGTGTTTTGTTTTAAATACTAAAGAGAATTTGGGTAAATTTGATGCTAAGGCTTATGAAGCAATTTTTGTTGGATATTCTACAACTAGTAAAGCTTATAGAGTATTCATTAGATCTTCTCGTACCATTGAAGAATCCATGCATGTTAAGTTTGAAGAATCTAATGTGGTTGTTGAGAATGTTGTAGAGATTGAACTATTAGGTGAAGACATGGAGAGACTATCCTTGAAGGACTCACCCGCTCAAGAAGAAAAGCAAGAATCTATTGGTGATGTTCAAGAGGATAAAGAGGAAAGCTCTCAACCGCTTCCTAAAGCTTGGAGATACGCTACAAATCATCCTAAGGAGCTCATCTTGGGTGATGCATCTAAAGGAGTCACAACGCGCTCCAAACTCCATGACCTATGTGGTAACTTTGCTTTCATTTCTCATTTTGAACCCAAAGGCATTCTCGAAGCTGAGACGGACCCATATTGGTTGCTTGCCATGCAAGAGGAACTCAATCAATTTGAGCGCAACCAAGTTTGGCATCTTGTTCCTAAACCCCACGATAGACCAATAATTGGTACTAAGTGGATCTTTAGAAACAAGATGGATGAGTCCGAAAATGTCATTAGGAATAAAGCTAGGTTAGTGGCCCAAGGTTACACTCAAGTTGAAGGAATTGACTTTGAGGAGACCTTTGCACCCGTAGCACGGCTTGAAGCCATACGGATGACACTAGCTTTTGCATCTTTCAAAAATTTTAAACTTTTTCAAATGGATGTGAAAAGTGCATTTTTGAATGGTTTTATTAATGAAGAAGTTTATGTTTCTCAACCTCCCGGTTTTGTTGATCATGTTCATCCCGATTTTGTTTTTAAACTTGATAAAGCTTTATATGGATTGAAACAAGCTCCTAGAGCTTGGTATGAAAGGCTTTCTAGTTTTCTTATTTCAAATGATTTTATTAAAGGCAAAGTGGACACCACTCTATTCACTAAGCATGTTGATAATGATATATTAATTGTGCAAATTTATGTTGATGATATAATTTTTGGTTCTACTAATGACTTTTGTGCAAGGATTTTGAAAAGGTAATGCAACTTGAGTTTGAAATGTCTTCAATGGGTGAGCTCAATTTCTTCCTTGGACTCCAAATCAAGCATTTGCAAAACGGGACGTTCATAAGTCAAGCCAAGTACGCAAAGGAACTTGTAAAGAAGTTTGGACTTGAAGGCTCAAAGACTTGCAACACTCCCATGGCAACTACAACCAAGCTTGATAAAGATGACCAAGGTAAAAATGTTGATATTAAATTATATAGAAGCATGATAGGAAGTCTTTTATATTTAACGGCAAGTAGGCCGGATATCATGTTTAGTGTGTGTCTTTGTGCAAGATTTCAATCGTGTCCTAAAGAGTCCCATCTTATTGCGGTAAAACGCATTATTCGTTATATTAAGGGCACTATTGGGATGGGTCTATGGTATCCGAAAATCGGAGATTTCTCAATGACGAGTTATTCGGATGCCGACTATGCGGGTTGTAGAGTTGATAGAAAGAGTACTAGTGGGACATGTCAATTTCTTGGTAATTGTCTTGTTTCATGGTCCTCTAGGAAACAAAATTCCGTAGCACTCTCAACCGCCGAGGCGGAGTATGTTGCCGCAGGGGCTTGTTGTGCACAAGTCCTTTGGATGAAACATACTCTCCTTGATTTTGATTTGCATTTTGATCATATAAAAATATTTTGTGATAATACTAGTACTATACACATGACTAAGAATGCAAATCAACATAGTAAGACCAAGCACATTGAGATTAGATATCACTTTCTTAGAGATCATTTTGAGAAAGGAGATATAGATATTGATTATGTTTCCACGGATTTACAACTAGCCGATATTTTCACTAAACCACTTGATTTTGCTAGATTCTCGTTTATTTGTGGAGAACTTAATGTTTGTGTTATTGAATAGACATGTTTTTCATAACCCTTTTTGATGTATGACAAAAAGGGGGAGAATAAGTTTACATGGGACAAAAATAAGTTCATTTGGTCTTGGTTCCATATGAATTTATATGTTTTGGTTTTATGAGTTTTTGTTATGAGTCTTGTGTTTTATGAATTTGAGAACTCTTGTATTTTGTGTTTTATTGGTATTGTGTATTGTTTCAATTTGGTTTCAATTGGCATCAAGAGTATGTTTTTGTGTTTTTAATAAATTCTTGTGTTTTTCATAAAGCATAAATATAGCATAATTTGAGGGGGAGTCTTCTCCTCTCCCATATTTTTGTTTATAGCCTATTTGTTTTGTCATCATCAAAAAGGGGGAGATTGTTGGCCCAAGAGGTTACACTCTCTTGTTTTGTGTTTTGATGATGACAAACCAAATAAGAGCTATTTGGTACTAATGAATTTGTTCAAGATAAGTTTCAGGTTTTGTACCATGTTTGGAGACCATTGGCTTAGCTTTTGCAAGAACTTCTAAGTTTCACATAGCAAGGAAGGCAAATTGCACAATCAAGGAAGGATCATAGAAGAGAAGGCACAAGCAAGGCATTGGATGGCTTAAAGACTTGAAGATTGCTCAAAGAGTATTTAATCATTGTATTTTTAGTTTTATAGTTTGTTAAAGAATAGTGGATAGGTTTGAAGCTCTATCACACACGTTTTTGCGCACAAGTTTATTCCAAAACGTCTTCTAATATTTTATACAAAAATAATTTGTATACAAGATTTTGTCTACATTTATATCTTTATGTTTTATACTAATCTATGTTCAAAAGTATTTTTGTCAAAATCAAAATCTCCTTTATATTCTTTCAAAAACCAGATTTTTAACCTGTTCCGGTCGACCGACCGGTCGACTGATTCTGTGTCAGGTTTGACCGGTCGACCGTGCAGTCGACCGAGGAACTGGCAGGTGCACGTATCCGTGTGCATGTCTGCCGGTCGACCGTGCAGTCGACCGACTGTAGCTCAGTCTGCTCTCGGTTAAAATGGGTCGACCGGGCGGTGGACCGCTGGCCTGCAACGGTCATATATTTGAACTTGCGGTCGACCGACCGGTCGACCGACAGAGCCGTTTGAACAGTAACGGGCATTTTTTTCTGAGCTGTTTATTTTTGTCTTTTTCTCACTTAAGTGAGTTTAAATGACTTGCTTTGGGTTTAATACATTCTGATTAGCCTTAAAAATGTTTTATCTTCTAACCTTAGCCCTCTCCTATAAATAGGGGTGTTTGGGGAGAGATTGGTTCACCTAATTATTACAAGAAAAATTCAAAAGTTTAAGGCATTCAAAAGAGCTTGGTTTCTTGGTTTTTGTGCTGAAATTCTCTCTCATTTTCTGAAGTGTTTTCAAGAATTCTCTGATTTCATTTTCTTTTCTCTTTACACACAAGAGCTTCATTCCTACTCATTGTTCTCTAAGGACCTTTTGTAAGGAAAGAGACAATTGAAAGAGAGAGTTTGTGGTCTTTTGACTACTCAGAAATTCCTTGTACTTGATGTTGGCCCAATGGCCTTCCACTCTAGTTTTGATGATGATCAACACTCATGTAGTTATGTTTACTAATATTCTTGTGTTTCTAAGTTTCAGATCATTAACAGGATATTAGTTGGTGATTAGCTTCAACAAGATGATTAGAAGCTTATCATGGTGATTCCGGTGCCAAAGCTTAAAGATCATACCTTTGCACTTGGAGAATCACGGAGTTTTGGAGCAAGTCTACTTGAAGATGAAGATCGTCAAGAAGACTTAGGTATCCTAGTTTAGATAGAGTTTTAGATCCATTTGTAAAGCTTAGTTTAGTTGATATGCTCAAGTGAACACAAAACACACACATTTTATGATTTGATATTTGGTTTTTATGAATAGTGATCAAAACAAGTTTACATATGTTATATGTATAGTAGATGTTTTCTATTTATACATACATGCTTTAACTTGGTAAACAAACTTATTTTGTTATCCCTATTCATGTTTTGGAAAAATCAAGTTTGACAAAATACAAGGTTTTGTTTTTGATAAAATTTGCAAGACTCAAAAATGAATTGATATGATTGATATATGTCTTGAAATTTTTATCACAAGTTTGGTTATCAAAGTAAAATGATAAAACAAGTTTTAGAAAAACATATTTTTAGAAAAACAGTTTTTATTGTGATTAAAACTATTTTTTAGATTTACTGTGATTTTATGGGATTTTTATTGAGTGAAAAGACCTATTTTCAAATCCCGTATCTGTGCAGATCTGCACTGTGCCTGCCAGGCCAGTTCGGTCGACCGGACCGGTCGACCGCACCAAGTGGCCGGTCGACCGGGTCGGTCGACCGATGTGCACAATCGTGCACGCTGGCGACACATGTAGTCGGTCGACCGGACCGGTCGACCGAGGTGAGAGCTCTGCTCTCGGGATTTTTCGGTCGACCGGGCCGGTCGACCGCTAGTGCCCAACGGTCACATTTTTGACCGTTGGCGGTCGACCGGGCCGGTCGACCGGTGGCTGTCAGAACTGCCACATCAGCCTAACGGCTAGTTTTGTATAGGGGCTATATAAACCCCATCTCTTTGGGGATTTTGGCCAAGTTTTTCAAGAAGAAAAATACCAGTTTTCTGAAGTGTTTAAAAGAGTTTTAAAAGAGTTTTAAGTGCTAACAAGATTTATTCTTTGTGTTTTTTTTTTGGGTTTTGGAAAAATCAAAGAAATTGGAATTTGGGATTTTTGTATTGGCTTTCATTCTTTATCTTTTACAAGAAATTTCCCAAGTGTTTTCTTTGAGTTCTTGTTTTCCAAAACACATAGTTTCCACACATGAGCTATCATACTATCCTAAACTATTAGGATCTTGTTTTTGTGGAAAAAGAAGAAAGAGAAGTGTTTGAGGTTGTTGTTGTAAACCTCTTGTGTTGTAACCCTCCTTTTATTTGTGAATCCCTCTTCGGTAGAGGTGATCGGAGTGGTATTGGTTTGGATCCCTCAAGTGTGAGGTGATTGGGATTGTGTTTGTAAGCCTCTTAGGTAGAGGTGTGGTTGTTGGTTGACACCTCTAGTGTGAGGTGTTGTGGTTTGTATTGAGAGAGGAGTTCGGTACTCCTTGAGTTGTAGAAATCCTCTTCGGTAGAGGTTCCCTCGGTGGGAGTTGAGATAGAGGAAATCCTACACGGTGGTGTAGGCGGGGATGTAGAGCAAGGTGCTCGAACCTCGAAACAAATCTCGTTGTTTGCGATTGCTCCCATTGTCTCTCTAACTCTCTCTCATTTACTTTGTGCAAAGCATCATACTTCATATCATACCATATTTGCTTGTGTTGTGCATAATTCATATTGCCATATCATATATTGCTTGTGTTGTGCCTTGCATCTCTTATTGTCATATTTATTATATGCTTGGCTTGCTTGTGTGTGTGCATCACTTATACTCATCCAACAAGAGCTTCACATAGCGCCTCAACCCATATCTAGGGGAATCAAGAGGAGTTAGTCCAGAGCCTCGCAAGGGGAATTCGGCTACACTTGGTGGATTGTATTAAGTGTGTTGCAAGATTTGCATTAGCTTCCGCATTTAGCGCACATAGTTTGCATTTAGTTTCTTAGATTAGCACTTACACCTATTCACCCCCCTCTAGGTGTTTTATCAATTGGTATCAGAGCTAGTGCTCCTGATACTTAGGCTTAACATCCTAGGAGTGATCCATTTGCTTGCTAATCTCATTTGCATTTGTTTGTTTGCACATTCATATATAGTTTACCATGGACTTCATGACCCCTCCTAGCTTTGACCCTTCCAACATTGATGTTTGGAAGTATAGGATGTCCATGTACCTAAAGACCCTAGGTTTGCATGTTTTCCTTGCGGCCACCAAGAGATGTTATCTTGGTGATTGCAATCATATAGGGGCCAATGCACAAGCCCTAGAGGCCATTAGAAGCACTTTACCAAAAGAATATCTTTTACGTGTTTCTAATCTTGATTCCGCTTTTGCAGTGTGGAACAAGTTGACAACAACCACCACCACCTCGGAGCTTCAAGTTCAAATTCTAGAAGAGGAATCTAGTGGAGAATCCAACTCTCAATGCTTCATGGTCCAAGGGAATGACTCCCTTGAGGTACACTCGGAAACTCCATTAGATAGTGATGATGATGCTAGTTCTTCAAGAAATGATATTGTTGATCCACATGCTTTGAATGAAGAACTTTCAATTGTTTGTGAGAAGTTAATAGAAAAATATAACTTGTTGAAAAAGAAAAGTCTAGATATTGAAAAAGAAAATAAGAGTTTGCATGCTAGACTTACCAATGTTTTGCAAGAGAAGGTTGAGGTCTATAATGAAAGGGATTCATTAAAATCTCAACTTGATCTTGCACTTAAAGAAAATAACTTTTTGAAAAATAAAAATGATTGCCATGTTCTTTTGAAGAAAAATGAAAATTTGTCTTCAAAAGTAGATTTTGTTATAAAAGAGAATGTTGATTTAAAAAATAAAATTATTTTCATTTCAAATGAATTAAATGCTTGTTTGAAGAAAAATAATGTTTTACATAATAAGATTGATTCTCATGTTTGCCATGCTAGGGTAGTTTCACCTAAATCACCCATTGCATGTTCCACTTCTTCTATGCTTGAGAATGATATAAATTTGTTAAAGAAGAAAATGGATTGTTTGGGCTCCACTATGAGCCAATGTGCCATGAACCACTCACGGTTGGAAACCTTGGTTCGAAAGAAACAAGTTCCAACTTCTATGCATGCACACCCTCCACGGCATACACATGCTCCACACGGACACACTCCTCACATGTATGCTCATGTGTACACTTGTACACATTGTGGACGTAAGGGCCACCTTGCTAAATTTTGTTATGATAGATTACATACTCCAAATTTAGCAAAGAAGTTTGTTTGGGTTAGAGAAGGGACTAACCCCCATGGACCCAACAAGATGTGGGTACCAAAGACCACCCCTCCTATTTTTGATGTAGGTGTGGGCTCTCACATGACGTGAGAGTGATGACACCTTGGAGTGGATGCGTTCCGGACTTAAAGGAAATCAATTGGATGCATCACTTTCAAGGGAAGATTTGGTGGAGATGACCACCACGTTTTGGAGACAAGGAGAGTTGCTTTTTCGGTTTTGGTAACAATCCTTTACTCCCATTTATTATGTTTACATGCTTTCCACTTCATTGTTTATAGCATGTTTTGATAGTTTATAGCATATTTTTTTGATGTCTTTGGATTAGTTTGTTCATTCCATGTTTATTAGATCCTTGACATACATATATAGTATTTGAGACACACACGCTTGTATGAACCCATATTTAGTGTTCTCACTTTTGTTTAAGCTATAATGTACATCATGAATCTAATACATGTGAATTTACATAGTAATCATGTTTTAGTTTTATCATGATGACTTTTATATTTGTTTTGATGCTTCATGTTTAGAATATATGTTTAGATGTTTGTTTTCATTAAGACTAGTTATATACTTGTACATAGAATGGGCCACAAACAAATCTATATATGTTTGAGATTGAATGCTTGTTTGTTCCCATTAGATGTGCTAGTATAGTCTAGTTTTGATGATTCATACATTTTAAACTTGTATTCCATTTTTGGTATTTGTTCTTATGAGTTTTCATTTCATGTATATGTGTATTTTGCCAAACTTGAAGATATACATGTATACCCCTTGAGTCATTTGCCCTTCATGCAAATCTATATTTGGACTCAATTGTGTTTAGGGATATGTATGTATACTTCATGTTTGACAATTCATACATATACCTTGAAATGAAATTTGTTGTGATGAAAGTTTAGTTTTTCATGTTTCATGTTTTCATGATTGTCATGTTTATTGTGTCAATATTTAACTTCATGTATATGTCCATCCTATCCAAACTATTGACTATACATGAGTATCCTTTTTGAGCCATGTGCCTTAATGCATACATTTAGTGGACTCGTTGAGTTTTGGATATGTATGTATATTTTAGGTTGTATTAGACATACATATGCCTTGAAGATTAAATAAGGAGTTTTATATGATTTTTCATGTTTTTGATGGAATTATGTTTTAAGGAATAATTGAGCTTAATGAAATATTTTTCATGATTATGATCTTCACATATTATTTGTACACTCATATCTATTGCTCATGTTTTGTTTCTCATGAGTTATGCTTTATTGGTTAGAGTGATAATTATCATGTGAATTTCAATTTTGTTTTATTCCTTGCTTGAAGGATTTCGTGCTAGTTAACAAGTTTTTCATTTAACTAGTTGCGGTGTTCTTCATTTTGGTAGTGATTTTCAAACAAAACTACATTTTTAAATCTATCTTTGAAAACCCCTACCTTCCAAAGGGCGGTAGGATGGGAGATCATGTTCATGTATGCCCTAAATTGAAAATCTTTAAAACTTGAATTATGATTGGGTGGTAGATGATATGATGTATACACTTGAACTTATTGTTATGTCAATTGGTATCATTGAACTCTTTCAATTGGTATCATTTTGATCTTCTTGTATACTCATATATGTTTTGTATGTATGTATGCTTTAAATTTCAAGTATATCAATTTCTATTGGTATCTATCCTTCATACATATATATGTTTGTGTTTATGCTAGTGCTTGAGTTTCAATTTTGTTTAAATTGATTACTTTTAAATTGTTATCAAGACTATGCATGTCTTTAGTTTGTTTTCCATAAAGGGGGAGAACATTGTCTTTTATTGTTTTGTTTGACATAAAGGGAAGAAAGATTTTTACCCCTCGTTTTATTTATGGTTTTGATTACCCCTTTGTTGATGATTGACAAAAAGGGGGAGAAGTATTTATGAAGTTTTATATGCATACTTATGTTTTATATGCATATATTATGTTTTAATCTCAAGAATATTAAGTTTAATTAATATATAGAGTTTGCTTTGTAATTGGTATCTAGAGCTTATTTTGTTTTGAATATTCCATTTGATATCTAGAACCATTTATTGTTTATGCATATGCATGTTTCATGTTTAATATTCATTGCATATATTTATTGTTTATCCCTATGCATGAGTTAAGGGGGAGCTTCCTTGAAGCTTATCTTTAATCCATGCATATATAACTCCATGAGTTTTGTCATCATCAAAAGGGGGAGATTGTTGGCCCAATGGCCTTCCACTCTAGTTTTGATGATGATCAACACTCATGTAGTTATGTTTACTAATATTCTTGTGTTTCTAAGTTTCAGATCATTAACAGGATATTAGTTGGTGATTAGCTTCAACAAGATGATTAGAAGCTTATCATGGTGATTCCGGTGCCAAAGCTTAAAGATCATACCTTTGCACTTGGAGAATCACGGAGTTTTGGAGCAAGTCTACTTGAAGATGAAGATCGTCAAGAAGACTTAGGTATCCTAGTTTAGATAGAGTTTTAGATCCATTTGTAAAGCTTAGTTTAGTTGATATGCTCAAGTGAACACAAAACACACACATTTTATGATTTGATATTTGGTTTTTATGAATAGTGATCAAAACAAGTTTACATATGTTATATGTATAGTAGATGTTTTCTATTTATACATACATGCTTTAACTTGGTAAACAAACTTATTTTGTTATCCCTATTCATGTTTTGGAAAAATCAAGTTTGACAAAATACAAGGTTTTGTTTTTGATAAAATTTGCAAGACTCAAAAATGAATTGATATGATTGATATATGTCTTGAAATTTTTATCACAAGTTTGGTTATCAAAGTAAAATGATAAAATAAGTTTTAGAAAAACATATTTTTAGAAAAACAGTTTTTATTGTGATTAAAACTATTTTTTAGATTTACTGTGATTTTATGGGATTTTTATTGAGTGAAAAGACCTATTTTCAAATCCCGTATCTGTGCAGATCTGCACTGTGCCTGCTAGGCCAGTTCGGTCGACCGGACCGGTCGACCGCACCAAGTGGCCGGTCGACCGGGTCGGTCGACCGATGTGCACAATCGTGCACGCTGGCGACACATGTAGTCGGTCGACCGGACCGGTCGACCGAGGTGAGAGCTCTGCTCTCGGGATTTTTTCGGTCGACCGGGCCGGTCGACCGCTAATGCCCAACGGTCACATTTTTGACCGTTGGCGGTCGACCGGGCCGGTCGACCGGTGGCTGTCAGAACTGCCACATCAGCCTAACGGCTAGTTTTGTATAGGGGCTATATAAACCCCATCTCTTTGGGGATTTTGGCCAAGTTTTTCAAGAAGAAAAATACCAGTTTTCTGAAGTGTTTAAAAGAGTTTTAAAAGAGTTTTAAGTGCTAACAAGATTTATTCTTTGTGTTTTTTTTTTGGGTTTTGAAAAAATCAAAGAAATTGGAATTTGGGATTTTTGTATTGGCTTTCATTCTTTATCTTTTACAAGAAATTTCCCAAGTGTTTTCTTTGAGTTCTTGTTTTCCAAAACACATAGTTTCCACACTTGAGCTATCATACTATCCTAAACTATTAGGATCTTGTTTTTGTGGAAAAAGAAGAAAGAGAAGTGTTTGAGGTTGTTGTTGTAAACCTCTTGTGTTGTAACCCTCCTTTTATTTGTGAATCCCTCTTCGGTAGAGGTGATCGGAGTGGTATTGGTTTGGATCCCTCAAGTGTGAGGTGATTGGGATTGTGTTTGTAAGCCTCTTAGGTAGAGGTGTGGTTGTTGGTTGACACCTCTAGTGTGAGGTGTTGTGGTTTGTATTGAGAGAGGAGTTCGGTACTCCTTGAGTTGTAGAAATCCTCTTCGGTAGAGGTTCCCTCGGTGGGAGTTGAGATAGTGGAAATCCTACACGGTGGTGTAGGCGGGGATGTAGAGCAAGGTGCTCGAACCTCGAAACAAATCTCGTTGTTTGCGATTGCTCCCATTGTCTCTCTAACTCTCTCTCATTTACTTTGTGCAAAGCATCATACTTCATATCATACCATATTTGCTTGTGTTGTGCATAATTCATATTGCCATATCATATATTGCTTGTGTTGTGCCTTGCATCTCTTATTGTCATATTTATTATATGCTTGGCTTGCTTGTGTGTGTGCATCACTTATACTCATCCAACAAGAGCTTCACATAGCGCCTCAACCCATATCTAGGGGAATCAAGAGGAGTTAGTCCAGAGCCTCGCAAGGGGAATTCGGCTACACTTGGTGGATTGTATTAAGTGTGTTGCAAGATTTGCATTAGCTTCCGCATTTAGCGCACATAGTTTGCATTTAGTTTCTTAGATTAGCACTTACACCTATTCACCCCCCTCTAGGTGTTTTATCACTTGAGATTGTGGAGTTGGGTACTCCATTGTATTTGTGATCTTTGTGATAGTGGAAGTAGCTAGAATCCTTCTGGGGAAGGCGGGGAGTAGAGCTGGGTGCTCGAACCTCGATAACATATCTTTGTGTTTGCGATTGGTTTACTTTTCCTTATCATTACTTATTGCTTGAGATTGTCATTGCCATATTCATTTTCATTCATATTGTCAATCATTATCCCATACAACAAGGTTGCATTGCGCACCTCTAACTCATTTTACGAGGAAGCCAGAGGAAGGAGTTCAGAGCCCTTAATAGGGAATTCGGCTCTTAGTCTTGTTTTGGGAGATTGTTGCATTACATTTGCATCATTATTTTTAAATTTCTCTTTGATTAGCATCATCACCTATTCACCCCCCCTCTAGGTGATTTTCATCCATGAGGGGAGGGGATATATTGACTCATTTTTTTATTGAGTCAGATATTGTTTTTTTATTGAAATACAATTGATGTATCATTAATAGATAATTCTGAAGGTTCATCTTGTGCTAGTTACAGTACTAATGTATACATGCACATTACAGCATAGAATGTTATTATATTGGTTTGAAATTCTATCATACACTTGTTTACTACAGAAAGCTATCATGTACTTGTTGGGATTGGTTTCCAACAAATAGTCCCTCATCGGCGTGACTTGGGGATGATTTTTGGTATATAGGATTTGTGCATTCATTATGGCATGTTTGATACGCCGCAAACCGTCGTAAGTCGTAAAACTTCATTTTCATTTACTGGTGTTTGTTTCGTTAAAAATAACCCAAAAAATATTAATTCATTATAATAATATTATAATTGTACTTTTTTGTTCACATGAGTTCATTATATTTTTACTTTGTTCATTTTCTTATAATTTTAGAATACTTATGTTTTATTAGTATTCTGAAAGTGCTATTAATATTATATAGATTTTTTTCAAATTTATTATTATTTATCCGGTTAATATTTTCGTCTTATATATACGAATTAAACTCATTCTTTATTAAAAATAATGTTAGAAATAAAATTTTCAGATTAATAATATTTTATCTCAAAGTTGTTAATACAATTTAATTTAGCATATTACATTTATTTTAATCGTATTTAACATAACATAATCACTGCTACGGTGTTTGTGGTCAACTTTTCACTTACATTTTTATATTACCAACCAAACACCGTAAAACGCAATATACTTTCTCATTTACAATTCCACTTTACAAACCAAATACCGTAAAACACAATATACTTTCTCATTTAACTTTCACTTTACAAACCAAACACCGTAAATCACAATATACTTTACCATTTTCACATACTTTATTAACCAAACACTGTAAAACACAATATATTTTCCATGCTACAGTTCATTTTTCCCACTCTCATTTTACGACTTACGATTTGTGACATTTTGCGGCGAAACAAATAAGCCCATAGAGAAATATAATAACACAAACTAAATATGATTATAAGAATGTAAAGAGCAAGTATGAGTACAAATAGAGCAATAAAAGTAGAAGTCATAGTAAGAGACAAGGTAATCGCAAATATAAGACGTTTGTTTCGAGGTTCGACCAACTTGCTCTACGTCCTCCGCCTTCACCACATGAAGGATTTCTATTATCCACCAAGGATCACCACAAAGTTACCACCTACAAAGTCTACACAAGACCTGTAGTACACAACTCTAATCCTTCAATCCTTTACACAAGAGGTAGAAATAAGACAATGAGTTTACAAGCTCTTGTGACGACAAAGACGATAAACACTCTCTTTACAATTTTTTAAAGTTTTGAGTGAAGAAATGAAGCTCAAGAAGTTTGTGTAAGAGAAAATTCAGTTGAACAAATTGATCTTCAGAGCTGAAAACTTGCAGAGATTGATTTAAAATTTAGAGCTATTGAAACTTGAACGAAAAATTTTGATTTTTCTTTAAAGAAACTTTGATTTCAAAAAAATTGTATAAAAACTTGTTATCTCACCCTCTATAATGACTCATATATATAGGCAATAGGTAAATATCATTAGAGGTAAAATCTGGGATTAATCTAAGTGATTAAAAAACCCAAAAAGGCGAAAATACTCGTTGAAAAACGTCAGAAATTAAAACAGATTCAAAAATTTGTTGTTACTGTAGCAGAGACAGCTTTTCGATTGACTGGCCGGTCAACCGGCAAGCTAGTCTAAAAGCTAGCCGTTGGCCGTCAGTCAACCGAAACAAAGAAAAAGTCTTGAAAAATAGTCTGGTCGACCGATCGGTCGATCAAAGTATCAAACAGAAGGCAGTTAAGGTTTGGCAGTCGACTGGTCGATCGATCGATAAACATACACAAGCAGATTGTGCATAAACAGTCGACTACTCAGTCGACTGGCCGCAGTCCATTTACTTTGCACATAGGGCGGTTGATCGATCGATCGGTCGACTGACCTATCCCAAAAACCATATTAAGGATAGTTTTTGAAATAGAATTCATTTTTAAAACAATTTATATACGTATAAAAATAGTTTTGGAAAAATATAGGCTTTAAAATACATGTACACAAGTGGCCAAAATATTTGAGAAAATATTTGACATGTATCAATAAACATTTTGTAAAGTATGCTCAATAACCAAAAACTAGGCATTGAAATCTTTTGTGTGTGTAGTACTTTTTGAGCATCAATTCAATCACCAAAATTTAAATATTCTAAGTTCTTATTTGGGGTTACTCTATCTTCAAGTTTTCATAAAGAGGGCTTCTCCAAAATCCACGCTTTAATTTTTCGAGCTTGAATCCTATTCTTGAATCAACTTGGTCACTTCAAAACCTTCCTTTAGAGGAAGAATGGAACACAATCTATCTCTTGAACCCTATAAACTTAAAAACACTTGAACTTGATTAGTACCTTATGAAATCTCCTCCGAAAATTACGCTTATATGTCAAGTTTAATCATACATGACTAAAACATATAGCAATAATAAGCAAGTAATATGCATATAAATATGAGTTTTGTAATATAGAACATTATGCATAAACACGCCAACTTTCTTCCATGCCTTCAACTACCAAAATAAGTATGCAATAAAGAATATGATACTAATAATTAAACATTGCATACAATATGGAATGGATAAGAGGTACCTGCATGAAAATCTTAAACAAATAACTCAATCTCAAACCGAAATACTTCTTCCCTTTTTGTCATACATCAAAAAGAGATATACCATTCCAAATAAAAAAAAGAAAAAAGTCACTTGAAAATTTACATGATACAAATTGAAAAGAAAACTTAACCCAATTGAAAATTTTCATGAAAAGTGATTTAAACTTTATAAAATAAAGGAAACTCATAAACTTAAAATATCATGTATCCATCATGCAAACATTTAATTCGCCACAAGTGAAAAAAATCTATTATAGTCAAGAGGTTTAGTAAAATATTGGCCAATTAGAAATTGGCAGAAATATAATCAATTTCAATATCTCCTTTCTCATAATATTATCTAAGAAAGTGATATTAAATCTCTATATGCTTGGTCTTACTATGTTGATTTACATTCTTCTCTCATATGAATGGTACTAATATTATCATAAAATATTTTTATATGATTATAATGCAAATCATAATCAAAGAGAGTATGTTTAATTCAAAAGACTTGTACACAATAAGCCCCGACAACAACATACTCCGCCTTGGCGATTGAGAGGGATACAAAATTTTATTTCTTGAAAGACCATAAAATGAGATAATTTTCAAGAAATTGATAAGTTCCTCTAATACTCTTTCTATCCAATCTACAACCGGCTAGTCGGCATGCGAATAACTCATAATAGAAAATTGCCGTTCTTCAAATACCACAAGCTCATTCCAATAGTGTCCTTAAGATATCTAGTAATGTATTTTACCACAATCAAATGAGACTCTTTAGGACAAGATTGAAATCTAGCATACAAACAAATACTTAATATAATGTCTGGCCTACTAACCGGCAAGTAAAGTAAATTACTAATCATACTACGATAGAGTTTAATGTCAACTTTTCTTGATAAGTTTGGTTGTGGTAGCCATAGAAGTTTTGCAAATCTTCGCATCTTCTAACTCAATTTCTTGATAATCTCTCTTGTATACTTGGTTTGATTGATGAAGATTTCATCACTCCTTTTCTTGATTTGGAGTCCAAGGAGAGAGTTGAGCTCTCCCATCATGCCCATTTAAAATTCTTCTTTCATGCATGATTTAAAATTCTTACAAAGTTTTTCAGTAGTAGATTTAAAAATGATATCATCAACATATGTAATACCCCGTTCCCGGAATACGTACTTAGTTGCGTATTCAGTCTTTCGTTCGTATTTTTTTTGATTTACTTCCTGTATTTAACCGATTTCAGTTTTAAACTTCATTTCCCAATATTATATATATTCTATGATTTTTGGAAATTTTCCTGAATTTAATTAAATATTTTCAAAACCGGTGTCGACCAGTGCCGCTGATCGATTCTCGGATTTTTAATTCACAAACTGCTAGGAATTTCTAGAAGGTCCTTTAGACTTTATTTCTTAGAATCATATTTTCTATCTAAATACTTTTTCTGAGAATTTTATGAATTTATGAAAATTCCAACGGAGTCGGTAGATAACTGATTCCGGGATTTTTAGTTTTAAAACTATAAACTATTTCTTCAAACGAATTTCACCATGAGCCTTAAAATATTATTATTGATTTTTGGTAAAATTTTTGGTCGTTCCGAGATACTTGAATTTCGGACGATTTCGGCATTTTCCGAAACATTTTCCGCATCTTCGACTTAAACCTAGAAACTTGTCTTTTCAACATTCTTAATTTTTCAAACCAAAGAAAATATTTTCCTTTTTATAATTCCTTTCTTTTTCCTCTTCTTTATTTTCCTTTACTTCCTTCACAAACCACATGATTTTCCCAATTTTCCAAAATTCCCTTTCTCCAAATTTCCAAAGAATCCCACTCACTTCCACTTAATTCTTTTTAATTACCACTCATTCTCTCTCTCTCCCATGGCCGGCCAAGTGGCCAGGTGAGGGACACCTCACCCTCTCCTTTCTTGCAAAAACCCCCCTCCCTTCTATCTTAATTCCACTTCCTTTGCAAAAATCCCAACCCTATATAAACTAGTTCCTTTACATTTCCATCCTTTTCTTCTTCCCTTCAACAAGAATAGCCTTCTCCCAAAGTTCCTCCTTCTTCTCAACCTCAACCCTAACTCCAAGAGCTCCACCAGGACATCATCTCCACCTCAAGCAACCACCTTGGAGCTTGGATCGTAGCTTCCTTCGCCGTCGGAGACCACTTGGGTGATTTTCGTCGACAACGATCCTACCGAACTCGTAAAGCTCCAAAATAACCAATCTTAGTGAGTATTTTTACTCACCAAGACTCATACCATCCTTAGTATGTCCATGCTTCCATATCTTGTGCAATGGTGCCTCCAAAATTGTATTTTTAACCATCAAGAACAACCACCAAATTCTGTTCTGTAGACTGTCCCCAGACCACGATTAGTCGACTTAACCTAGGAGCTAGTCGACTAGAACACTTAGTTGAAACTCAACCTTTTTCTGAAAACACAGTTTTAGTCGACTTGCCCAGATTATTAGTCGACTAACCTTTTCTGGAAATAAATCTCAACTCTCGGGAAATCACTGTTAGTCGACTCCTGCTTCTACCCTAGTCGACTAACCCTTCTTGAATCAGAAACCCAACTCTCTGTATCACAGACTTAGTCGACTTAAGTATCCGTTAGTCGACTTGAGTTCACTGTTAGTCGACTAACCCTCCTACCCTAGTCGACTAACTTTCCCTGAAACAGAATTCCAACTCTCTGTGACCCAGTTTTTGGTCGACTAATCCTGACTGTTAGTCGACTAGAGACCACTGTTAGTCGACTAACCTTTCCACCTAGTCGACTAATTCTGACTGTTTGTCTTAGTTGATTTCTTTTCTGAATTTGGATATTACCCTCGTTACATGTGTATTATATTATGCTTGTTCATGCTTCATAACTGGTGCTACATGACTTATTACTGGATGGATGTATCTCTTGTTACTTCATGACTTGTTATTACATATTCTCGTTTCATGACATGTTAAATAGTGAATATCACCACTATCATGCCATCTCTTGAACCAAGCATGATGCATTCAACTTTTGTATGAAATGGACCAACTTACATTGGGTCAGGGGGAAACATGCGGATATCGATATGTGTTCGTGTTTACAGTGGCATTAGGTATATTGTACAATTATATTCCGGTCTAACCTGAGGGCCTCCAGGAGACCGAGGGGAGTGCTTGCTCCCTCTTCCTGAATACTATCATGATAAGGGCATACATAAGTCCCTCCTGAATAGCCTAGCGGCTGGCTTCCGTCAACAAGCAACGGAACAATCCTGGACCGTTATCCCGGGCATGTACGGGGTCCACTGTAAACATAGTTCGTTGATACACCCGCTGTTTCCAATAACAACCTTGTGTTACTAGGATATGGATCTATGTGCGCTGGGACGCTGGGTCACATAGCTAGATATCACAGTAAGACAAGTAATAATAATAATAGTAGGCTTTAACTATGCATCCATTCCTTTCTGACTTAGTTCTCTACGCTTTCTTTACTTGTTGATTTATATTCATTATGCTGTCCCATCCGTATTATTCATATCTCTTAGCCACTTGGCTATAACCTGTTCATTTTCGGGAGGTCCTGACTCCCTTGGATTTGTATGTTCAGGTCCCGAGGCTTGGATCGAAGTGGAGCCATCCACGGACGATCGAGCTTTCTTTAGTGAGCAGGCAGATTAGCTCCAGTCCCTGTGCCGGATCTCTCCTTTTGACTCACGGGATCTTCATCCTACTCGTGAGCTTTTTTTGTGTTTATATGGTATCTTTTGCTTTTGGACTTGGTGGTGATAAAAGATACATGGAATGTGTAATATTTTATCATATCTTGTGATGACTTGTACTTGTACCTTTATGTTGGCATATGTATGATTACCACGCTGTGTCGTGTACTCTGATCTGTGTTGTACTTTTATGCTTAGCGTATGTACGTGGGGGCAATTTCTGACCTATGTATATACGTCGCAGTGACGTCCCCGTATTCGTGGAATCGGGGCGTTACAGGTTGGTATCAGAGCTTAGGCTCTCACACCTAAAGTACAATCAAGCAGCAAATTCCAGTAATTTGCTATTGCCAACTACAATGTACAAAGTTATCTAGTCCTTCTTGATTCCTTCTTGATTCCTTCCCTTGTGTCCCTTGTGTCCTAAACTCCTTCCATTTTTCCAAATTCCAGTTATCCTTTCCCAATTCGGTATGGAGAGGAGGACGGGACGTAACCATTCCGGGCAAGCATCGAATGGACCCACGGGAGAGAATGTGGACATTCTGAGAGTCATTCAGACGATGATGGAGAACCAGCAGCAGCAGACGGAACTCCTCCGGCAAGAATTGGCAGCTCCTAAGGAACAGAGGCCGGGAAATGTTTCAGACTTCAGGCGGCTGCAACCAGCCATATTCACGGGTGAAGAGAAACCCCTGGATGCTGAGCAATGGCTGACAGATACTTCGGACTTGTTGAATGCAGCTCGGGTTCCGAAGGAGAATCAAGTGGAGGTTGCTAAGATTCAACTGAAGGGTATAGCCAGAACTTGGTGGCTTGCTGAGGAGGCCAGATTGGAGAAGCCTGTCACCTGGGACACGTTCTCTAAGAGCTTTTATAGCAGATTCTTCCCTGCCACTGCTCAGAAGGACATGGAAGAGCAGTTCATCAGACTTCAGCAAGGGAATAGGTCCGTGGATGAGTATGCCGCGGAATTTCTCAGGCTTAGCCGCTTTGCTCCGTACATGGTAACTGATGAGGAGAAGCGGGCTAGCAGATTTCAGCAGGGCTTGCAGATGGATATTCAGGTCTTCTTGATGCCCCAGCAGCTGAAGACTTATTCAGAAGTTCTCACTATAGCTCGGGAAGTGGAGCGTGGGTTGGAGAGGAAGCAAGAGAACCAGATGAGGAACCAGGCCATGAAGAGGCCATTTCCACCAATGGGAAGAGGAGGCCCTTACAGAGCAGCGAAGGTTCAGGCGATAAGGCAACCATTCAGACCGGCTCCTTACCAGACGGCCCAACCATTATCCTTCTGCAGTTATTGCCAGAAGCCAGGCCACATTCGACAGAATTGCCGTAGGGCAAATGGGCTATGCTTGGTGTGTGGTTCCCGAGATCATTCCATAGAAGCCTGTCCACACAGAAGGATGGGGATAGCCGGCCAAGCTTTGCCAGCACTTCAGGGACCGAATGGACAGAGAGCACTTCCAGGGCCACCGGGGCAGAGGAATCAGGGACCGATGATCAGGAGAGTTCCTCCCCCTCCTCCACAGCAAGCTATTCTCCCGGTCCAGAGGGGAGCTAGGACTGCTGCAGGGCGTGGAAGGGGTCAAGCCTAC
Source organism: Agave tequilana (assembly GCA_038442645.1). Taxonomy (NCBI): domain Eukaryota; kingdom Viridiplantae; phylum Streptophyta; class Magnoliopsida; order Asparagales; family Asparagaceae; genus Agave; species Agave tequilana. The sequence continues at coordinate 38,481 of JAVJIF010016516.1, forward strand.
AATTTGACAGAAGTAGAGGCTGAGACTTCTGAGGAGGTGATAACAGGTAATATCAGGGTGCATTCTAAACCTGTTTTAGCCCTCTTCGATTCAGGTGCTTCACATTGTTTTATCTCAGATCATTTTGTGGCATTGCATTCCATACCTGTTAGATCTTTAGACCACAAATGGGAGATTAGTACAGGGAATGGAGTAGTCATGTCTTCTAGAGTTTGTGCTGACTGTCCAGTAGAACTTTGTGATAAGACCTTGGCCATAGATATGCTCGTACTAGACACCAAGGGGTACGACGTAATCTTAGGCATGACCTGGCTCAGTCAGTACTATGCAGTTATTGACTGTAGGGAGAAGAAGATTATTTTCAGGATCCCTCGTCAACCGGAATTCCAATTCAGTGGGGAAGTGAAGTCTTCTAAGAGAAAGACTCGGATGACTGCTTCGGAGGTTCAGAAGGGAGTACCGGTGTGGGATGAATTTCCAGGAGTCTTTGCTGAGATCTCAGGACTGCCACCTGAAAGGATGATTGAGTTCTCTATTGAGACTGTGCCTGGAGTGGCTCCTATATCCAAGGCTCCGTACAGGATGGCACCTGCGGAGTTAGAGATTCTGAAGAAGCAGCTGCAGGAATACTCTGATAAGGGGTTGATTCGGCCAAGTACTTCACCATGGGGAGCTCCAGTACTATTGGCGAACAAGAAGGATGGTGGTAAAAGACTTTGTATTGATTATAGAGAATTGAACAAGGTTACCATCAAGAACAAGTATCCCTTACCAAGGATTGATGATTTGTTTGATCAGCTTCATGGAGCCCGGGTATTCTCTAAATTGGATTTGCAATCGGGTTACCATCAGCTGAGGATGAAGACAGAGGATATCCCGAAGACGGCATTCAGGACCCGTTATGGCCACTATGAATTTCTAGTTATGCCTTTCGGAGTCACCAATGCCCCTGCAGTTTTCATGGATTTGATGAATCGAGTGTTCTCGCCCTACTTGGATCAGTTTGTTGTTGTTTTTATAGATGATATCTTGATCTATTCAAAGGACAACAAGGAGCATGCAGAGCATTTGAGGATTGTATTGCAGACTCTACAGCAGGAGCAGCTTCATGTGAAGAGGAGCAAGTGTGACTTTTGGTTGGACAGTATAGCCTTCCTTGGGCACATAGTTTCAGCGGAAGGAATTTCAGTTGATCCTAGCAAAGTCCAGGCAGTGAGGGACTGGCCAATTCCAAAGACGGTGACTGAGATTAAGAGTTTTCTTGGACTAGCCGGATATTACAGACGCTTTGTCCAAGACTTCTCTAGGATTGCAGCCCCGTTGACCAAGCTCACCAGGAAAGGAGAAAGGTACATATGGACAGAGGAATGTACTGCCGCTTTTGAGCAATTGAAGCAGAAGCTCATTTCAGCTCCAATCTTGAGGACTCCCTCAGGTAGAGGGGGGATGGTCATTTTCAGTGATGCATCAGGAAAAGGCCTGGGATGTGTACTTATGCAACATGATCATGTTATAGCTTATGCATCTAGGCAACTGAAGCCTCATGAGCGGAATTACCCAACTCATGACTTGGAGCTAGCAGCTGTCATATTTGCTTTGAAGATCTGGAGGCATTATCTTCTGGGAGATAAGGTGTTGATATACACGGATCACAAGAGCCTCAAGTATATCTTCTCACAGAAGGAGTTGAACATGAGGCAGAGGCGGTGGTTGGAGCTGATGGCGGACTATGATATTGACTTATAATATCATCCAGGCAAGGTCAATACAGTACCGGATGCACTGAGCAGGAAGCCAGAGTATAGAGTGCTTGTCCAACTTACTCAGCAGAAGGAGTTGATTCAAGACATCATCAGATTGGACTTAATGTTGGTGCAAGGAGTTGATAAGGCAGGACAGCTCATGACTTTGCAGATTCAGTCAACATTGATAGAGGAGATCAAGGAAGCTCAAAAGGAAGACCCCAGATTACAGTCATTCCGAGCCCAGGTAGAGGCTGGATTGAGGACTGATATCTGTATTCATCCAGATGGTGCATTATATTTTGGTAGCAGGATTTGTGTTCCCCAAGGAGAAGTTCGGCAGAAGATTTTAGCAGAGGCTCACAGTTCAGCTTATTCCATACACCCAGGGGGAGCCAAGATGTATCAGGACTTGAAGAAGCAGTTTTGGTGGAATGCTATGAAGAGGGAGATAGCCCAGTTTGTTGCCAAGTGCTTGGTTTGTCAGCAGATAAAAATAGAGCATCAGAGATCAGCTGGACTTCTACAACCTTTACCGATTCCTGAGTGGAAGTGGGAGCACATCACCATGGATTTTGTCACGGCATTGCCTCGCAGTCCTAAGGGTAATAATGCTGTGTGGGTAATCATTGATCGCCTCACCAAATCAGCTCACTTCATACCATTCAGGGTAGGTCAGTCAACAGAGGTTTTGGCAGGCAAGTACATGAAGGAGATAGTTCGTCTGCATGGAGTTCCAGTTAGTATTGTGTCAGACAGAGACACCAGATTCAGATCTCATTTCTGGGAAAGCCTCCAAGAGAGTCTAGGGACTCGTCTGAAATTCAGTACTTCATATCATCCTCAGACAGACGGACAATCTGAGAGGACTATCCAGATTCTTGAAGATATGTTGCGGGCTTGCATGATTGAATTCCAGGGATCATGGGAAGACCATCTTCACTTGGCTGAATTTTCTTATAATAACAGTTATCAGGCAAGTATCAAGATGGCACCTTTTGAAGCATTATATGGAAGGAAGTGTCGGTCACCGATTTGTTGGGATGAAGTCGGTGAGAGGAGACTTTTGGGGCCGGAGATCCTGATTCAGACAACAGAGAAAGTCAGGATTATCAGAGATCACCTCAGGGCAGCGCAGAGTCGACAGAAGAGTTGGGCAGACACACTGAGAAGGCCATTGGAATTCCAGGCAGGGGATCATGTGTTTTTGAAGATATCACCTACCAAGGGAGTAATCCGGTTCGGTACTCGTGGAAAGCTTAGTCCGAGATACATCTGCCCATTCGAGATCTTGGACCGAGTGGGAGAGGTGTCTTACAGGTTGGCGTTACCGCCATCTTTGGACGGAGTTCACAATGTATTCCACGTGTCTCAACTGAGGAAGTATGTGAAGGATGATAGTCATATTCTGGATCACTCCGAACTGGAACTACAGCCGGATTTGTCATACCAAGAGCAACCGATGGCCATTTTGGACAGAAGTGTCAAGACATTGAAGAATAAAGCCATACCATTAGTGTTGGTATCTTGGAACAGACATGCCCCTGGAGAAGCCACATGGGAACGAGAGGATGTTGTCCGTGAGCGTTACCCTCAACTCTTCACATCTTGATTGGTAAAACTCTTTCCTTCTATCCTTCTCTACTGTTATCTTTCTTCTCATCCTTCTTTGCTGTTACCTTTCACTTTATGAAATTTCGAGGACGAAACTTTTGTAAGGTGGATGGATTGTAATACCCCGTTCCCGGAATACGTACTTAGTTGCGTATTCAGTCTTTCGTTCGTATTTTTTTTGATTTACTTCCTGTATTTAACCGATTTCAGTTTTAAACTTCATTTCCCAATATTATATATATTCTATGATTTTTTGAAATTTTCCTGAATTTAATTAAATATTTTCAAAACCGGTGTCGACCAGTGCCGCTGATCGATTCTCGGATTTTTAATTCACAAACTGCTAGGAATTTCTAGAAGGTCCTTTAGACTTTATTTCTTAGAATCATATTTTCTATCTAAATACTTTTTCTGAGAATTTTATGAATTTATGAAAATTCCAACGGAGTCGGTAGATAACTGATTCCGGGATTTTTAGTTTTAAAACTATAAACTATTTCTTCAAACGAATTTCACCATGAGCCTTAAAATATTATTATTGATTTTTGGTAAAATTATCGGGTCGTTCCGAAATACTTGAATTTCGGACGATTTCGGCATTTTCCGAAACATTTTCCGCATCTTCGACTTAAACCTAGAAACTTGTCTTTTCAACATTCTTAATTTTTCAAACCAAAGAAAATATTTTCCTTTTTATAATTCCTTTCTTTTTCCTCTTCTTTATTTTCCTTTACTTCCTTCACAAACCACATGATTTTCCCAATTTTCCAAAATTCCCTTTCTCCAAATTTCCAAAGAATCCCACTCACTTCCACTTAATTCCTTTTTAATTACCACTCATTCTCTCTCTCTCTCCCATGGCCGGCCAAGTGGCCAGGTGAGGGACACCTCACCCTCTCCTTTCTTGCAAAAACCCCCCTCCCTTCTATCTTAATTCCACTTCCTTTGCAAAAATCCCAACCCTATATAAACTAGTTCCTTTACATTTCCATCCTTTTCTTCTTCCCTTCAACAAGAATAGCCTTCTCCCAAAGTTCCTCCTTCTTCTCAACCTCAACCCTAACTCCAAGAGCTCCACCAGGACATCATCTCCACCTCAAGCAACCACCTTGGAGCTTGGATCGTAGCTTCCTTCGCCGTCGGAGACCACTTGGGTGATTTTCGTCGACAACGATCCTACCGAACTCGTAAAGCTCCAAAATAACCAATCCTAGTGAGTATTTTTACTCACCAAGACTCATACCATCCTTAGTATGTCCATGCTTCCATATCTTGTGCAATGGTGCCTCCAAAATTGTATTTTTAACCATCAAGAACAACCACCAAATTCTGTTCTGTAGACTGTCCCCAGACCACGATTAGTCGACTTAACCTAGGAGCTAGTCGACTAGAACCCTTAGTTGAAACTCAACCTTTTTCTGAAAACACAGTTTTAGTCGACTTGCCCAGATTATTAGTCGACTAACCTTTTCTGGAAATAAATCTCAACTCTCGGGAAATCACTGTTAGTCGACTCCTGCTTCTACCCTAGTCGACTAACCCTTCTTGAATCAGAAACCCAACTCTCTGTATCACAGACTTAGTCGACTTAAGTATCCGTTAGTCGACTTGAGTTCACTGTTAGTCGACTAACCCTCCTACCCTAGTCGACTAACTTTCCCTGAAACAGAATTCCAACTCTCTGTGACCCAGTTTTGGTCGACTAATCCTGACTGTTAGTCGACTAGAGACCACTGTTAGTCGACTAACCTTTCCACCTAGTCGACTAATTCTGACTGTTTGTATTAGTTGATTTCTTTTCTGAATTTGGATATTACCCTCGTTACATGTGTATTATATTATGCTTGTTCATGCTTCATAACTGGTGCTACATGACTTATTACTGGATGGATGTATCTCTTGTTACTTCATGACTTGTTATTACATATTCTCGTTTCATGACATGTTAAATAGTGAATATCACCACTATCATGCCATCTCTTGAACCAAGCATGATGCATTCAACTTTTGTATGAAATGGACCAACTTACATTGGGTCAGGGGGAAACATGCGGATATCGATATGTGTTCGTGTTTACAGTGGCATTAGGTATATTGTACAATTATATTCCGGTCTAACCTGAGGGCCTCCAGGAGACCGAGGGGAGTGCTTGCTCCCTCTTCCTGAATACTATCATGATAAAGGCATACATAAGTCCCTCCTGAATAGCCTAGCGGCTGGCTTCCGTCAACAAGCAACGGAACAATCCTGGACCGTTATCCCGGGCATGTACGGGGTCCACTGTAAACATAGTTCGTTGATACACCCGCTGTTTCCAATAACAACCTTGTGTTACTAGGATATGGATCTATGTGCGCTGGGACGCTGGGTCACATAGCTAGATATCACAGTAAGACAAGTAATAATAATAATAGTAGGCTTTAACTATGCATCCATTCCTTTCTGACTTAGTTCTCTACGCTTTCTTTACTTGTTGATTTATATTCATTATGCTGTCCCATCCGTATTATTCATATCTCTTAGCCACTTGGCTATAACCTGTTCATTTTCGGGAGGTCCTGACTCCCTTGGATTTGTATGTTCAGGTCCCGAGGCTTGGATCGAAGTGGAGCCATCCACGGACGATCGAGCTTTCTTTAGTGAGCAGGCAGATTAGCTCCAGTCCCTGTGCCGGATCTCTCCTTTTGACTCACGGGATCTTCATCCTACTCGTGAGCTTTTTTTGTGTTTATATGGTATCTTTTGCTTTTGGACTTGGTGGTGATAAAAGATACATGGAATGTGTAATATTTTATCATATCTTGTGATGACTTGTACTTGTACCTTTATGTTGGCATATGTATGATTACCACGCTGTGTCGTGTACTCTGATCTGTGTTGTACTTTTATGCTTAGCGTATGTACGTGGGGGCAATTTCTGACCTATGTATATACGTCGCAGTGACGTCCCCGTATTCGTGGAATCGGGGCGTTACAACATAAATTTGTACTATCAAAATATCATTATCAACATGCTTTGTAAACAAAGTAGTATCAACTTTGCCTTTAACAAAATATTTTTCAATAAAAAACAACTAAGTCTTCATACTAAGCTCTTAGAGCTTGTTTTAAAACACGCAAAGTTTTTTCAAGTTTGAAAACAAAATCTGGATATGTAGGATCAACCATCCCAGTGGGTTGTTCAACATACTCCTCATCTTCAATAAAATCATTCAAAAATGTACTTTTAACATCCATTTAAGAAAACTTAAATTCTTAAATGAGACAAATGCAAGGGTCATCTGAATGGCTTTAGGTCGTGTTACAGGTGCAAATGTTTCCTCAAAATTGATGCCTTTGATTTGGGTGTAACCTTAGGCCACTAGCCTATATTTATTCCTAATTACATTACCCGACTCATCTAACTTATTCCTAAATATCCATTTAGTGTCAATAGTTGGGCTATCGTAAGGCCTAGGAAAAGGTGCCAAACTTGGTTACACTCAAATTGATTTAGCTCTTCTTTCATTGCAAGTAACCAACTTGAGTCGCCCTCGGTCTCGAGGATATTATTAGGCTCAATGTGTGGAATGAATGCAAAATGACCACATATATCTTACAGTTTGGAGCAAGCAGTTAGCCCCTTGGATACATCACCAAAGATGAGATCTTTGGGATGACTTGTTGGGTATCTCCAATCCTTTAAAAGTGGTTGAGTTTTCTCTATTTCAACATCTTGGACTTCATAGTTTGCATCATCCTTTGGCTTATCTTCCTCTCCTTGTGTCGGTGAGTCTTTCAAAGAAATCTTCTCCATATCTTCACCTAATGAATCAATCTCTACAACATTCTTCATAAAGCATTAGATTCCTTAAATATAACAGGCATAAACTCTTCAATAGTCAAAGTTGACCTATTGAAGACTCTATAAGCCTACTTGTATTAGAATTGTTGGTCCAAAGGTCCATAACTCTAGTATTAATGAGAATTAACTCATATAGTTATAGTACTAATGATCTTGTGTTTATATAGTTTTAGTTTTCTATCAAGATCTTGTTGGCCCAAAGGCCTTCCACCCTAGTTTTGATGATGATTAACTCATGTAGTTATGTTTACTAATAATCTTGTGTTGTTTAAGTTTCAGATCTTTAGCAAGATATTAGTTGGTGATTAGCTTCAACAAAGGTGTTTAGAAGCTTTTCATGGTGATTCCAGGGCCAAAGCATCAAGATCATACATTGCCTGGCCCATGGATGGAGTTTTGGAGCAAGTTAACTTGAAGATGAAGATCATCAAGAAGACTTAGGTATCCATAGTTTAGATAGTGTGTTTTAGATCCATTTGTAAAGCTTAGTATAGTTGATATGCTCAAGTGCACAAACACACACGTTTTCATGTTTTGGAATTGGTTTTCATGAATAGTAGATCAAAACAAGTTTAAATGGTTTTTATGTATATTAGATGTGTTCAATATACATACATGCTTACCTTCCTATACAAACTTATTTTGACTATCTTATTCATGTATTGAAAAATCAAGTTTGATAAAAATACAAGTTTTGTTTTTGATAAAATTTGCAAGACTCAAAATGGATTGATATATTTCTTGAAATTTTTATCACTTGTTTGTGTTTTAATATAAAATGTTAAAACAAGTTTTGTGGATTTTTAGAAGACTTAAAAGATTTTTTAAAATATTTTTAAACTGTTTTTCTGACCCAGTTTTCTGTTCCAGGCTTCAACCAGTCGACTAAGTCAGTTTATTAGTCAACTTGGGCTGAAGTCGGTCGACCGGGCCGGTCGACCGACGTGCACAGATCTGTGCATGTTTGGCAGCTCAGTGACGGTCGACCCGGGCGGTCGACCGGGTCTGAGAGCAGTGCTCTCTGTTTGTTTGGGTCGACCGTGCTGGTCGACCGTGTTTGCCCAACGGTCACATATCTGACCGTTGGCGGTCGACCGGGCCGGTCGACTGGTAGCCTGTCAGGCTGCCACATCAGCCTAACGACTAGTTTTCTGTTTGGGCTATAAATACCCCAACTCTTGGGGGTTTTAGCCAAGATTTTTAGAGCTAAAAATTCCTGACTTCTTCAGTGTTTTAAACAAGTTTTGAAAAGAGTTTTTGTGCTAAAAAGATTTCATCTTTATTGTTTTTAAGGGTTTTTAAAAAATCAAAGAAAATAGGAATTGGGATATTTGTATTGGTTTTCATTCTCTATCTTTTACAAGAGTTTTCCCAAGTATTTTCTTTGTTGCTTGTTTCCAAAAACACCTTGATTCCACACTTGAACTATCATCTATCCTAATCTATTAGGATCTTTTGTTTTGTGGAAAAGAGAAAAGAAAGAGAGATTGTTTGTGGTCTTTGGAACCACTTGTTGTAAACACCCTTGCTCTTTGTGTATCCCTCTTTGGTAGAGGTGATCGGGTGATTGGTTTACTCCCTCTAGTGAGAGGTGGAGTTTGGTTGTAAACCCTCTTCGGTAGAGGTGTTTGTTGGTTGTTTGGCTACGGGCCTACCCCTCGGTTGTGAGGTGGTTGTTTGAGAGAGGAGTTCGGTACTCCCTTGTTGTACAAATCCTTCTCGGTGAAGGTTCCCTCGGTGGGAGTCCTCGGTGGACGTTATAGTGGATTGGAAATCATACACGGTGGTGTAGGCGGGGATGTAGAGCAAGGTGCTCGAACCTCGAAATATATCTTTGTGTTTGCGTTTGATCCACTTGTCTCTCTAACTCTCTCTCATTTATTTGTGCAAAGCATCATACCTCATTCATATCATATTTGCTTGTGTTGAGCATAACTCATATTGTCATATCATATCTATTTGCTTGCATTGTGCCTTGCATATTTCATATTGCTATATCATCTTATATGCTTGGTTGTTTGTGTGTGCCTCACTTGTACTTAATCAACAAGAGCTTCACATAGCACCTCAACCCATTCAAGGGGAATCAAGAGGAGTTAGTCCAGAGCCCTTCACGGGGAATTCGGCTACACTTGTTGATTGTATTAAATGTGTTGTAAAATTTGCATTAGCTTCCGCATTTAGCGCATTTAGTTTATAGATTAGCACTTACACCTATTCACCCCCCCTCTAGGTGTTTTTCAATTGGTATCAGAGCTAGTGCTCCTGATATTTAGGCTTAATATCCTAGGAGTAAGATCCATTTGTTTGCTAATCTTGTTTGCATTTGTTTGTTTGCACACATTTAGTTTGCCCTCATGGATAGCCCTCCTATGTTTGACATTTCTAGACTTGAGATTTGGAAGGTTATGATGAGTAGCTATTTGAAGACCCTAGGTTTGCATGTCTTTCTTGCGGCTACCAAGAGATGTTATCTTGGTAATCGCAATCATATAGGGGCCAATGCATAAGCCCTTGAGGCCATTAGAAGCACATTACCTAAAGATTATTTTATGCTTGCTTCTAACTTTGATTCCGCATTTGCAGTGTGGAATATGTTGACAACCACCACAACCTCCAAGCTTCAAACGCCTATCCAACAAGAAGAGGAAACTAGTGGAGAATCCGAGCCACAACAATGCTATACGGTCCAAGGGAATGACTCCCTTGAGGTACATTCGGAATCTCAACTAGATAGTAATGATTGTGCTAGTTCTTCAAATGATTATGTTGATCCCCATGCTTTGAATGAAGAACTATCTATTGTTTGTGAAAAACTAATAGAAAAATACAACCTTTTGAAAAAGAAGACTTGTGTTTTAAATAAAGAAAAAGAAAAATTTTCTTCTAAGCTTAACATGGTTTTGCAAGAGAAGGAGGAGATTTCTAATGAAAAGGATTTATTGAAATCTCAACTAGACCTTGCATTAAAAGAAAATGAATTTTTAAAATCTAAAAATGATTGCCATGATCTTTTGAAGAAAAATGAAAATTTGTCTTCAAAAGTTGATTTTGTTTTAAAAGAAAATAATTCTTTAAAAAGAGAAATTGATTTTATTTCAAAAGAATTAGAAATTTGTTTAAATAAAAATAAATCATTGGAAAATGATATTGTTTCTCATGTTTGCCATGCTAGGTAGTTTCACACACTCCACCCATTGCATGCTCCACTTCTTCTTCTAAGATTAACAATGATATATCCATACTTAAGAAGAGTGTAGATTGTTTGGGCTCCACTTTGAGCCAATGTGTTGTTGGGGCATACACGTTTGGAAACTTTGTTTCGAAAGAAACAAGTTCCATCTATTCATGCACACCCTCCACGGCATACACATGCTCCTCACGGACACCATCACACTATGTATGCTCATGTGTACACTTGTACACATTGTGGACGTAAGGGCCACCTTGCTAAATTTTGCTATGATAGAATACATGTTGATAATTTAGCAAAGAAGTTTGTTTGGGTTAGAGAAGGTACAACCCCCATGGACCCAATAAGAGATGGGTACCAAAGATCACCCCTCCTTTATTTAATGTAGGTGTGGGCTCTCACATGACGTGAGAGTAGCGGTACCTTGGAGTGGATGCGTTCCGTACTTAAACAATATCAATTGGATGCATCACTTTCAAGGGAAGTTTGGTGGAGAGGACACCATATTTTGGAGACAAGGAGAGTTGCCTTCTAGGTTTTGGTAACGATTTCTAACTCCTATTTATTGCTTACATGCTTTTAATATTCATGGTTTATAGCATGTGATTAGTATGAAAATGCCATGATAATTAGATTCTTGACATACATGTATAGTATTTTGAGACACACATGCTTATATGAACCTATACTTAGCGTTCTCACTTTTGATTAAGCTATAATGTACATCATGAATCTAATACATGTGAATTTACATAGTAATCATGTTTAACTTTATCATGTTGATTTTTATCTTGTTTTTGATGCTTTGAATATATGTTTAAGTGTTAGTTTTCATTAAGACTAGGTATATACTTGTGCATATAGTGGGCCACAAATAAATCTATATATGTTTGGGCTTGATTGCTTATTTGAACCCATTAGATGTGCTAGTATAGTCTAGTTTTGATGATTCATGCATTTTAAACTTGTATTCCTATTTTTGGATTGTGTGTTTTACATTTCATGTATATATTTGTATTGCCAAACTTTAAGATATACATGTATACCCCTTGAGTCATTTGCCTTTCATGCAAATCTATATATATGGACTCAATTGTGTTTAGGGATATGTATGTATACTTATTGTGTTGACAATTCATACATATACCTTGAAATAAAATTTGTTTTGGGTGAAAATTTAGTTTTTTCTTGATTTTGTATTTAATTGTTTAACTTCATGAATATGTCCATTTTATCCAAATTATTAGATATACATGAATATCCTTTTGAGCCACGTGCCTTCATTCATATATCTTTGTGGACTCGTTGTGTTTGGATATGTATGTATACTTTAATTTGTATAAAACATACGTATACCTTGAAGATTAAATAAGTTTTAATGATTTTCATGTTTACTTGTTTTAAAGGAATATTGAGCTTAATTGAAAATTTCATAATATCATGTCACACATTACTTGTACACTCACCATTTTTTAAATATTTCTCATGAGTATGTTTTCATGAGCATGTATGGACTTTATTGAATATTGAGTGTTTTAAGTGCTATGTGATTTACATGTGTTTTATGAAAATTATTCTTAGTTTATTCCTTTCTTGAAGGATTTCGTACTAGTTTAAAAGATTTTCCATTTAACTAGTTACAGTATTCTTCTTTTGGTAGAGTTTTTCAAACGTACTCTATTTTCAAACCTATTTTTGAAAACCCCTACCCTTACGGGAGGTTGGATGGGAGTCCATGCCTTGTATGTTTATATTGAAAATCATTTTAAACTTGTGCATGAGATGGGAGGATGGATGGGAGATCATGTTCATGTATGCTTTAAAATGAAAATCTTTTAAAACTTGAACCTTGATTGGGAGGTATAGTTATATGAGTTATACCATGCTTTTATTGTTATGTCAATTGGTATCATTGAACTCTTTCAATTGGTATCATTTTGATCTTTTTGTATACTCATATGTTTATTGTGTATGTATATTTTCAGTTGGTATCATCTATTGGTGATTGATACTCATTCTATTTCATACACATATATATGTTTTATTTGTGCTATTATATTTCTATATCTTAAGCACAAATTTTGTTTATGCTAGAGTTTGAGCTTCAACTTTATTTCAATTGATTTAGTTTTCAATTGGTATCTTATTTCAAGCCTACGCATAGCTTTTGTTGGTATTTCATAAAGGGGGAGAAAATTCGTTTTTCATATTTCAATTGGTACTTGTATTTTCACTCCCTTACTTTATGATAGAAAATAGTCATTGTTTATTTGGTTTAAAAAGAAAATACTATTTTCTGATATCAAGATGTCTTGTGTTTTAAATTGGTATCTAAAAATTTTGTGTTTAAAGAAAAATACAAAAGTTTTGATTTATATTGACTATATGCAAGGAGAGCTTAACATCTCTTCTCTTCTACATATAAATTCATGATGAGTGTATCTTGTATTGAAGAGCTTAACATCTCTTCTTTATGTGGTACACGTGTGTAGGGGGAGCTTCACATCTCCTCTTATGCATTACATAATGTGTGTTATGTGAATTAGGGCTTAACATCCCTCTTTCATGTAATGCATATGTGTAGGGAAGCTAACTTAGCGTCTTCCTCTTCATGAATGTATATAGCATATAACATTTATTGATCTTTATTTATTTTCAATTGGTATCAAGATGCTTCATTGACATATTTTCAATTGATATCCTAATTGATTGTCTCCCCTTATTGACCTTTTTTTTGTTTTTAGACAAAAGGGGGAGAACATTGTTTTATTGTTTTGATTGACAAAAAGGGGAGAAAGATTTTTACCCCTCATTTTATTGTTTTGATTGTTTACCCCTTTGTTGATGATTGACAAAAAGGGGAGAATAATTTGGTTTATATATGCATACCTATGTTTTTGCATATCCTATGTTTTTGCATATATTAAGTTTAATTGGTATCTTGTTGACCGATTTTTCCTGCACACAAAATAAGGATATTAAATTTAGAAATAGTAGTGTGAGGTTCAGTTCTAATCCGCGGTAGCAAGGCTATGCGGGTCGTGATCCTCAAGGAGGGACTGCGATAGAAGCGTTAAGCAAGTTAATCTCTAAAATTTATCTTTTTTAGTTAATTGTCACTATGGTATTTACAAAGAAACGTGGTATTTACAATGAGTTGTGGGAAAGAATATTGGAGAGATGTGGATTTAATCTACGAAAAGAAAATAAAAGAAAAGAAAGGAAAACTTATCTCTTTATTTGCTTGCCGTTTGAACCGTTGCGATGATTTCCCTTTTCTTGGAAGGCGTACAAGCACGGCTTATGGGATCGTCCGCCTTCTTAATCTACTCTACGAAATAAAACAACAAGCTATGAAGACTTGTTCATCGCCATGGGCCGTCAAGGTTCCTTCTTCGGCTAGGTAGTCTCAAAGCGTCAAGTTCTCACGGTTTGCAAGACATCAGAGAAGGAAACAATATAGAAAACAAGATCAAAGAGAACAAGAACACAACATAAAATAGAAGAGATGAACAAATAAACATAACAAAAACAAACCTTTGAATGGATTTCATTAACAATTGAAGAAGAGTTGGCTTACACCGCTATCACCTCAGTACAAGCATGGACTCTTTCCTCCATGAAAGCTTCCTCCACTCTCAGAATTTACAAAAAGAAAATAAAATATAAAAGTGGAAAAAATCCTAAAAATCCTAACTTTGGCCCTTGGCTCGCCTCTGGACGCTCTGTACGTTGCACTGCAGGTAATATTTATAGGGCAGAAGGAAGTAGAGTCCCATCACAACACCTCCACGAAATCTGGTCCATGGATAAGATCAAAGTGCCGCGGAATCGCGGCTTTTGCCGCGTTTCCGCGGCACTACAGTGGCTTCTGGCCACGCGCTTTGGCGCGTGGCCTCTCCTGGTCCGTCCACGTGGGATTTTGCTTCTGGAAGTGTGATCCTGGCTCTCCATCTTGGGATTTCGAGATAACTTAGTAATCAAGTTACCTTGATCTCAAGTATCTCCCAATCTCTTTTAAACGAATTTCCTTCTCATCTTTGGCTTTTATGCACATCCTGCAAGAGTTTAGGGTTGGGTAGAATTCTATCCTTCCCTAAACTTTAATAATTGCAACTTTAGCCCTTTCATAATTGCACTTTGACAATCTGCTATTTGCACTTTGACTCTTGGGCTTCAAATATGGGCTTTTGGGCTTCATTAGGCTTTATTTATTGTTAAAATAATAATTCGAGGCCTGCACACAATAAATTACAAATTATTAATAAATGTGCAGAATTAAATGAATAAATATGAAAATGTGATGGTAAATATGATGATAAAAATGCACTTTTGACTACCAATCACACCCCCACACTTATCTTTTTGCTCGTCCTCGAGTAAAAACAAAGAAAAAGAAATGAAAAGTTAATCTAACCTAACTCACTTTCGTAGGAATCACGATTGCACTTAGCACGTGCAACAAGCCGTTAAACCCCTAGGTTACCCTAGAGGACGAGTGTTGTCTCGTGAGGGTTTTCAGCGGATTGCACCCAAAAATCCATAAAAAGGAAAATATTTGAATTATTATTGAAGAGACTAAGTAGTCTATAAGTTTTAGGATCCTCATTTTTATTCATTCTTCAAACCTAGTCTTTATAAAGTCAATTGTTATTCATTTTAGGTAAGGATTAAAATTGAATTTCTAATATAGTCTTTTTCGTTACCAAAAGTCATACGCACCCTTGTGAATCTAGGAATTCCTTAACTTGGACTCTCATGCCTCTTTATTATTTTTATAACATCATCTAATTTTCTTTCGTGTAAGTATCAAGGCTTCTTGAGGCCCTCATACCTAACTAATTGACTATTAGATGTGTTAATATATTTATTTATTTATTTATTTATTTTTTGGCATGTATAACTCATCTAATTTTCTTTCGTATAAGTATCAAGGCTTCTTGAGGCCCTCATACCTAACTAATTGATTATTAGATGTGTTAATACATATATTATTTTTCTTAGTCTTCTTAGGCTTTCTAATCCACCCATGTAACGAACTTAAGTCGATGACTCCCAAACCGGTTGGCTTTAGGGCACCAAGTGAGAAAACACCCCGCGGACTCAAATTCGAGTGAACTAGGCCCCAAAACTAAGGATTTTATTTTATTTACTCACCTTTAGGCATGAATACTTATGCTTCTTGAGGCACATGTATCAGCTTAATTGGTGAATTTTTTTTTTTCTTCTTTTTTTTTTATGAGGCACAAGGTCTTTGTCTTAGAATCCTAGATATGCATTTGGTATGCACATTTCATTAAGGTAAAAATCAAGACTAATTATTTATTCAATTTCTCTCCTATACCTAAAAATTTAAACAATTTATTTATTTTGACCAAGTTTTTAGAAATCCTAATCGTGATTTTCCTAATCCTTAAAACTAACTTAGATTTCTTTCAAAAAAATAAGTCAAAATATTTCCTTTTTATAACAATTTTTTTTTTTTAAATTTTTTTTTTAGTTTTTACCTATGTTAGTATGTTAGTAAAACCCACCCCCACACTTATCTCATGCATTGTCCTCAATGTATGAATGAATGCATATATGCATGAAACAGAACAAGGGAAGGCAGAAGTTACCTTAGGGTGGTGGTTCCGGAGGTGGTCTAATTGGTCCACGAAATGTGGCCCAATCAAGATAACAAATAATTTGGTGGAACCCACCAGAAACTTTCCTTACATAACCCACTAAAATATATGTATAATCAATTTTTAGTATTTTCACCCCATCAAATTTCCAAATTTCATAATATATTTCAGAGTTAATTGTCTCAACCTCCTTGTCCCAAAATGGAGTATGAAAGGATGGAATTATTGACTTGGACATTATAGGTGCGGGAACGAATACCGACTCAGGGAAAATGCTCAAATCAAGTAAGGGCTCAGGAGTCGGGCTAGGTTCAAGAATTGGGTCCAAGTCAAGAAATTGAAACTCAAGTCCACAATCTTCTTCCCACAATGGAATGTGACCTAATATGGATGATATCTCTTTACTTCCAATATTAAGGAATTCTAGCTCATCGCCATACAATTCTTCAAAACTAAGGTCAACATCTTCCGTCAGAATTGTACAATCAGTTTCAGAAGTAAAGAGATTGTGAGAATCAAGGTCATGTTCAAGTTCTAATTCGGGAAAGGGAAAACTTGCCAAGTTATCAGAATTTGAAGTTTCGGCAAGTTCACATGATGGTACTGAATTAGAATCTTGTAGTCCAAAGCAACTTAGTTCGTCTGCTTTAAAAGAGTGGTCAGCGATATCAGAATCAGCCGGACGGTGAGAACGTAAGCATTGAACCATCAACTCTATGTCATGATCACGGGCTAATTTAGCCTCAGTCATGGCAGCTAGCATCCCTTCATAGTCGATAGGTGGATCATGTTCTGATTGGACTTGAAAATAGGACGGGTAATCGTGATAAAGTTGTGAGTCGGTGGACTCACGTATCATCATGTCTAAGATTGATGGTGATTTTTGCTTGGAATTATTTATACTCATCATTTCCAAGATAGATGGATTTCTATTCTGAATGGGTGGATCTGAGTATGAATCTTGGGAAGAATGTGGACTAGATGGATATGGAGGACAATTTGGTTGAGAATTAGACTCGGGGGACTCGAAACCCCATAAACTCTGTGACGAGTTGAAATTATTATGGAAATTACAATCATAAGATGGGGGGTGTGGGTTATATTCATTCGGATAAGACCATTCCGGCACACTAGATTGGTCAAAGTTAGGGTATGCCGGGTTGGTAATATCCGAATAATAGTTAGGGGTGTAATATGGATTAAAATTGGAATTATTCTTATATGCCATATCACACCAACACAAACACAACAAACAAATAAACAAACAAAAAGAAAAATTCTAACCTAAGTTAGGGTAGACCTATGACCTAGACGACTCCTAACTGGTTAGACTGTCCACAGGAGGTTGGGTGCAGACTTTGACCACAAGTTAATCAGCCAGGTCAGGGCAAGAGTGGTGGGAGGTTTTCCGTCAAAGACGTTCCTTAATTAAATAACCACCAATCTTCGGGCTTTCGGCCCTCAATCCCTTTCCTAGACACTGATTTGACAAGAGTCAACTTCCAGCACTGTTCCCCCTTAGGATAATCTCCTATTGAGTCCGAGATGTCCCTAGGGCCAACGTCTACTAATTTTTATGTTAGGCTTGGGTTAGTGAGTGCTTGGGATATGATTTTTGGGCTAAGGAAGGGTGATGAAATCCCCACCTTATCTTGTTAATGGGTTATGCCCTTAAGATGAATTAGTGCAAGTGTACAAGATAAATAGATAAGAATCACTCAAAGCAGAAAATCAACCAAGAGATGAATCATATTCTACATGCAATGCGTACGTACCTTGCGTCTCCAGTACTCTTCAACAGTAAATAAAAATAATTGAAAAGACACGTGCCTAATATGCAAACGTCTAATCAAATTTTATTTTTAACAACCAATAATTTACTGTTGAATTATTAGCAATTTACAGGTATATCACAGAACAAAACAGAATAGAGCAGTAAGCAGTAATCTCAAATTGCAGCAATCTGCAAAAAATTTGAATCAGTAGTCCTTACTGTTGCCGCGTTTCCGCGGCTCTGGCCGCGGATCCGCGGCAAAACAGTAGGCTCCTGTGCTCTGCCTTCGAGGGCAGAGGCACAGGGCAGCTATATGTCCACTGCAGCTGCTGTTTTCTGTTTCCTGTTCTCCAAACCTGCAAACAGAAAAGAATAAAGAATTAGTTAAAAATTAAATTTTTGTTTTAGAGATAAACTTACCGTCCCTCCCCGGCAACGGCGCCAATTTGTTGACCGATTTTTCCTGCACACAAAAATAAGGATATTAAATTTAGAAATAGTAGTGTGAGGTTCAGTTCTAATCCGCGGTAGCAAGGCTATGCGGGTCGTGATCCTCAAGGAGGGACTGCGATAGAAGCGTTAAGCAAGTTAATCTCTAAAATTTATCTTTTTTAGTTAATTGTCACTATGGTATTTACAAAGAAACGTGGTATTTACAATGAGTTGTGGGAAAGAATATTGGAGAGATGTGGATTTAATCTACGAAAAGAAAATAAAAGAAAAGAAAGGAAAACTTATCTCTTTATTTGCTTGCCGTTTGAACCGTTGCGATGATTTCCCTTTTCTTGGAAGGCGTACAAGCACGGCTTATGGGATCGTCCGCCTTCTTAATCTACTCTACGAAATAAAACAACAAGCTATGAAGACTTGTTCATCGCCATGGGCCGTCAAGGTTCCTTCTTCGGCTAGGTAGTCTCAAAGCGTCAAGTTCTCACGGTTTGCAAGACATCAGAGAAGGAAACAATATAGAAAACAAGATCAAAGAGAACAAGAACACAACATAAAATAGAAGAGATGAACAAATAAACATAACAAAAACAAACCTTTGAATGGATTTCATTAACAATTAAAGAAGAGTTGGCTTACACCGCTGTCACCTCAGTACAAGCATGGACTCTTTCCTCCATGAAAGCTTCCTCCACTCTCAGAATTTACAAAAGAAAATAAAAATATAAAAGTGGAAAAATCCTAAAAATCCTAACTTTGGCCCTTGGCTCGCCTCTGGACGCTCTGTACGTTGCACTGCAGGTAATATTTATAGGGCAGAAGGAAGTAGAGTCCCATCACAACACCTCCACGAAATCTGGTCCATGGATAAGATCAAAGTGCCGCGGAATCGCGGCTTTTGCCGCGTTTCCGCGGCACTACAGTGGCTTCTGGCCACGCGCTTTGGCGCGTGGCCTCTCCTGGTCCGTCCACGTGGGATTTTGCTTCTGGAAGTGTGATCCTGGCTCTCCATCTTGGGATTTCGAGATAACTTAGTAATCAAGTTACCTTGATCTCAAGTATCTCCCAATCTCTTTTAAACGAATTTCCTTCTCATCTTTGGCTTTTATGCACATCCTGCAAGAGTTTAGGGTTGGGTAGAATTCTATCCTTCCCTAAACTTTAATAATTGCAACTTTAGCCCTTTCATAATTGCACTTTGACAATCTGCTATTTGCACTTTGACTCTTGGGCTTCAAATATGGGCTTTTGGGCTTCATTAGGCTTTATTTATTGTTAAAATAATAATTCGAGGCCTGCACACAATAAATTACAAATTATTAATAAATGTGCAGAATTAAATGAATAAATATGAAAATGTGATGGTAAATATGATGATAAAAATGCACTTTTGACTACCAATCATATCTAGAGCATCTAGTGTTTTTGTTAATGTTTTATTAATTTAATTGGTATCTAGAGCTTCTAGAACATGTTTATGTGTTTTATGCATGTTGATGCATACATGTTTATGTACATTCATTGCATATCTTTTGTTTATTTGTTTATGCATGAGTTAAGGGGAGCTTCTTTGAAGCTTAACTTTAATCCATGCATATATAACTCTATGAGTTTTGTCATCATCAAAAAGGGGAGATTGTTAGCCCAAAGGCCTTCCACCCTAGTTTTGATGATGATTAACTCATGTAGTTATGTTTACTAATAATCTTGTGTTGTTTAAGTTTCAGATCTTTAGCAAGATATTAGTTGGTGATTAGCTTCAACAAAGGTATTTAGAAGCTTTTCATGGTGATTCCAGGGCCAAAGCATCAAGATCATACATTGCCTAGCCCATGGATGAAGTTTTGGAGCAAGTCAACTTGAAGATGAAGATCATCAAGAAGACTTAGGTATCCATAGTTTAGATAGTGTGTTCTAGATCCATTTGTAAAGCTTAGTATAGTTGATATGCTCAAGTGCACAAACACACACGTTTTCATGTTTTGGAATTGGTTTTCATGAATAGTAGATCAAAACAAGTTTAAATGGTTTTTATGTATATTAGATGTGTTCAATATACATACATGCTTACCTTCCTATACAAACTTATTTTGACTATCTTATTCATGTATTGAAAAATCAAGTTTGATAAAAATACAAGTTTTGTTTTTGATAAAATTTGCAAGACTCAAAAATGGATTGATATGATTGACATATGTCTTGAAATTTTTATCACTTGTTTGTGTTTTAATATAAAATGTTAAAACAAGTTTTGTGGATTTTTAGAAGACTTAAAAGATTTTTCAAAATATTTTTAAACTATTTTTCTGACCCAGTTTTCTGTTCCAGGCTTCAACCAGTCGACTAAGTCAGTTTATTAGTCGACTTGGGCTGAAGTCGGTCGACCGGGCCGGTCGACCGACGTGCACAGATCTGTGCACGTTTGGCACCTCTGTGACGGTCGACCCGGGCGGTCGACCGGGTCTGAGAGCAGTGCTCTCTGTTTGTTTGGGTCGACCGTGCCGGTCGACCGTGTTTGCCCAACAGTCACATATCTGACCGTTGGCGGTCGACCGGGCCGGTCGACCGGTAGCCTGTCAGGCTGCCACATCAGCCTAACGACTAGTTTTCTGTTTGGGCTATAAATACCCCAACTCTTGGGGGTTTTAGCCAAGATTTTTAGAGCTAAAAATTCCTAACTTCTTCAGTGTTTTAAACAAGTTTTGAAAAGAATTTTTGTGCTAAAAAGATTTCATCTTTATTGTTTTTAAGGGTTTTTGAAAAATCAAAGAAAATAGGAATTTGGGATATTTGTATTGGTTTTCATTCTCTATCTTTCACAAGAGTTTTCCCAAGTATTTTCTTTGTTGCTTGTTTCCAAAAACACCTTGATTCCACACTTGAGCAATCATCTATCCTAATCTATTAGGATCTTTTGTTTTGTGGAAAAAGAGAAAAGAAAGAGAGATTGTTTGTGGTCTTTGGAACCACTTGTTGTAAACACCCTTGCTCTTTGTGTATCCCTCTTTGGTAGAGGTGATCGGGTGATTGGTTTACTCCCTCTAGTGAGAGGTGGAGTTTGGTTGTAAACCCTCTTCGGTAGAGGTGTTTGTTGGTTGTTTGGCTACGGGCCTACCCCTCGGTTGTGAGGTGGTTGTTTGAGAGAGGAGTTCGGTACTCCCTTGTTGTACAAATCCTTCTCGGTGAAGGTTCCCTCGGTGGGAGTCCTCGGTGGACGTTATAGTGGATTGGAAATCGTACACGGTGGTGTAGGCGGGGATGTAGAGCAAGGTGCTCGAACCTCGAAACATATCATTGTGTTTGCGTTTGATCCACTTGTCTCTCTAACTCTCTCTCATTTATTTGTGCAAAGCATCATACCTCATTCATATCATATTTGCTTGTGTTGAGCATAACACATATTGTCATATCATATCTATTTGCTTGCATTGTGCCTTGCATATTTCATATTGCTATATCATCTTATATGCTTGGTTGTTTGTGTGTGCCTCACTTGTACTTAATCAACAAGAGCTTCACATAGCACCTCAACCCATTCAAGGGGAATCAAGAGGAATTAGTTCAGAGCCCTTCACGGGGAATTCGGCTACACTTGTTGATTGTATTAAGTATGTTACAAAATTTGCATTAGCTTCCGCATTTAGCGCATTTAGTTTATAGATTAGCACTTACACCTATTCACCCCCCGTCTAGGTGTTTTTCAGACTTAGTAGGTGCTTAGCTTCAACAAAGGAGTTTTACAGCTAACATATGCAGATTCAAGAGCTCGCACGTCAAAATGGCATATAACACTCGGTTGGAGTCAAGCTCTTTGGATCGTGTTTCGATCGAATTGGCTTGGAGAAGGAGTTCTACAAAAAGACTTCAGTTTATATTTAGTTTAGTTATATTTAGATCTTATGCAAAGAAAGACTAGTGTTGATATGCTCAAGTTCACATACACACAAATTCAATACGTTTGGTTTTTGGTTTAACCGGTTTTAGATTTCGAATATACATATATATGATTTTTATGAATGATAGAATCAAAACAAGTTTACATGGTTTAATGTATATTGGATTTCATCTATATACATCTATATTTCATATATTTAGAAAAACTTATTTTAATGATTCTATTTTATGGTTTAGAGTTTTGTAATTAACAAAACTTATTTTGAATTTCATGTCAAAAAACATAGATATATCATTTATATGTGTATTGGATTCTATCCATACACTCTATGCTTTAAATATGTTCAATATCATGTTTTTGTATTTATACAAGTTTGAGAAAAATCAGATTTTCATTTCAAAATTTAGTTTTCAGAAAATATCGATTTTGTATTAAAGCTTAATTTCTATATCATAAAAATAGTTCAAATAGTTTGTAATATGTGTTGGTCACACATATTTATTCTTCAAATATTTATAAGAATCTATTTTTGTAGAATTTATGAGAATTTATATGATTTTATAGAAGTTAAAATGACTAAGCTTCAAGTCCTTTAATCCCAGCCGAGCCTGCTGGTGGTCGACCGGACCGGATGGTCGACCGATGTGCACAAGAACATGCACAAGGCTAGCCTATCGACCGGGCGGTCGACTGACTGTAACTGCCCAACTCTCGTGTAGCACCGGTCGACTGGACGATCGACCGACAAGCTAGTCTCTGTCGATCGGGGGGTAGGGAGCCCCAACAATCAGAAATATGACCGTTGGATAGTCGATTGGCCAGTCGACTGGAAGGTCAAAATTGACCTTTTCTGGCTGCCAACTGCTAGTTTTTTTAAGAGGCTATAAATAGAGCTTCTCTTGGGTTGTTTTTTTACAAGTCTTTCAAGAGCCTTTCTTCTCATCTTTTCAAGTATTTAGCAGCAAGTTTTTAAAAGAGTTTTTGAGGCTAAAATTTTATTTTATTTATTTTTAAAGTGTTGAAAAAATCAAAGAAAAGAGAGTTTTTGGGAAATTGATTTTGATCTTTACTTCAATATCTATTTGGTGTTTTTTTAAATGTTTTTCTTTGTTATTTTTCTTTCCAAACACTTTATTTTCTCACACTTGAGCTATCATCTTTAATCCTATCATAGGATCTTGTTCTGTGAAATTATTGTTTGTGGTCTATTATGATCACCAAGCGTTATTTGTGGTCTATTGTGATCACCAAGTTTGTAATCTCTTCTTTGCTTTGGGTTTGTGCCTATCCCACTTGTGTAAAGGTGATTGTGGTTAAGCTTTGGGTTTGTGCATATTCTTCTTATGTAGAGGTGATTGTGGTTGAGTTTTAGCTTTATGCCTATCCCTCTTGAGTAGAAGTAATTGTGGTTGAGTTTTAACTTTGTGCCTTATCCCTCTTGTGTAGAGGTGATTGAGTTTGAGCTTTGGGTTTGTGCATATGTGTGGAGGTGATTATGGTTGAGTTTTGGCCTTGTGCCAATCCCTCTTGAGTAGAGGTGATTGTAGTTGAGTTTTGGCTTTGTGCCTTATTCCTTTTGTGTAGAGGTGATTATGGTTTGGCTTTAAGCCTATCCCTCTTGTGTAGAGGTGGTTGTATTTGAGAGAGGAGTAGTGTACTCCAAGTGTAGAGTTGTAATTCCTTTATGAAGGTTCCTTTGTGGAAGGTCCTATGTGGACTTAGTGAAAATTCTTCTGTGTGAAGGCGGGGACGTAGAGCAGTGGCTTGAACCTCAAAACATATCTTATTATTTGTGATTGATCCACTATCTCTTAATTCTATCTCTCTTATATATTGCATTGCTTTATATTGCACATATTCATATACTAGATATAGTTTGTGCGTGTCCATACTTGTATTGAACCAAAAGAGCTTCATATAGCACATCAACTCTTAATTTAGAGGAATCACGAGGAGATAGTCTAGAGCCCTTCATCGGGATTTGACTACACTCTTTGGTTACACATAGTGTGTTGCAATTGAGTTTTTAATTCTACATCATTTGTTATTTGATTAGCTAGTACACCTATTCACCCCCTCTAAGTGTATTTCAATTGGTATCAGAGTTTGGTGCTCTTGATTTGGGTCAACCACCTTGAGTTAAAGATCCTATTTTAACTAATCACAATATTTTATACACACACACACACATAGTTTTCATGACACCTATGTTTGACAATCTTAACATCCAAACATAGAAAGTTAAGATGTCCATATACCTTAAAACCCTAGGATTGCATGCTTACCTTGCCACTGCCAAGAAATCTTATCTTGATAATGACAAGTACATTGAGGCTAATACACAAGACTTAGAGGCACTTAGGCACTCACGTAGTAAAGATTATCTTTCTATTATTTCTCATTGTGATTTCATTTTTACAGTGTGGAACACATTGACCTCTCCCGAGCTACAAACGACAAACAATGTGAAGAAAGAATCTAGTGGAGAAGAATCCAACCAAGCTTGATTCATGGTCCAAGGAAATGACTCTCTTGAGGTAAACTCGGATACTCAACTAGTTGATAGTGCTAATTTTTCTTGTGATGATAACATGGATGCAAATGCATTAAATTAGAACTATCTATATTATGTGAAAACTTGCTTTTAAAGTATAAAGCTTTGAAAAGTAAGAGTTCTAAATTAAAAGAAAAAATGAAAATTTGTTTTCAAAGCTAAACATGATTTTACAAGAGAGGGTTGAGATTTCAAGTGAAAAAGACTTCTTGAAAACTCAACTTGACCTTGCTTTAAAAGAAAACGAAATTTTAAAGAATAAAAATGATTGTGATGATGTTTTAAAAAAAAAATGAGATTTTGTCTTCAAAACTTGAAATTGTTTTAAAAGAAAATGATTCTTTGAAAAATAAAATTATTTTAATTTTGAAAGAACTAGATTTAGTTTCAAAGAAAAATATTTCTTTGAAAAATGATTTTATTCCCATGTTTGTCATGCTACTATAACTTCACCCTCTTGTATTTCTATTGCATGCTCCACTTCTTCTTCAAGTATTAATAATGATATTTGCATGTTGAAGAAAAGTGTAGATTATTTGGGTTCTACTTTGAGCCAATGTGCTATGAATCACACATGATTAGAATCTATATTTCTAAAGAAACATACTTCACATATTCATGCACACAAACCACGGCATACACATGCTCATCATGCTCACACACATGATTCTATGTATACTCATGTGTACATTTGTACACATTGTGGACGTAAGGCCCACCTTGTAAAGTTTTGTTATGATAGAATAAATATTTCAAATTTTGTAAATAACTTTATTTGGGTTAGGAAAGGTGCTAACCCTCATGGACCCAAAAATGTATGGGTACCCAATTCCACTACTATTGTATTTGATGTAGGCGTGGGCTCTCACTTGACATGAGGGTTTTGGTGCCTTGATGATGGATGCGTTTGAGCTTGATGGACACTACATTGGATGCATCATCTTCATGGATGTTTGGTGGTAAGACCACCATGGTTTGAAGACCTAGAGATTAGTCCTATTGATTTTGGTAACTATCTTTAACTCTTTATTTATGTTTACATGCTTTCTCATTGATGATCTTTAGCATGTCTTGATTTTTCATGTTCATTATGTTTAAATATAATGTTTATTAGACTTGTTGTTGGCCCAAAGGCCTTCCACCCTAGTTTTGATGATGATTAACTCATGTAGTTATGTTTACTAATAATCTTGTGTTGTTTAAGTTTCAGATCATTAACCAAGATATTAGTTGGTGATTGCTTCAACAAGAGGTGTTTGGAAGCCTCACAAGTGATTCCTGGGCTCAAGCATCAAGATCACACTTTACCTAGCCCATGGATGGAGTTTTGGATTGGGTCTACTTGAAGATGAAGATCGTCAAGAAGACTTAGGTATCCATAGTTTAGATAGTGTGTTTAGATCCATTTGTAAATCTTAGTATAGTTGATATGCTCAAGTGCACATAACACACACGTTCTATGTTGGTTTTTGGTTTTCATGAATAGTTGATCAAAACAAGTTTAATTGATATATGTATAGTTGTTTCATTCTATACATGCATGCTTAGCTTTTAAACAAACTTATTTTGACTTTCCTATTCATGTATTGAAAAATCCAAGCTTGATAAAAATACATGTTTTGGTTTTTGATAAAACTTGCAAGACACAAAATAATTTGAATATGTTGATATATGTCTTGAAATTTTTATCACAAGTTTGTGTTTCAATACAAAATGTTAAAACAAGTTTTATGGAATTTTAAAGAGATAAAAGTATTTTAAGAAATATTTTAACATGTTGTTTCTGACCAGTTTCTGTCCCTGATTGTGGCTGACAAGCCAGGTCGTCGACCGCATGGGTCGACCGCACCAAGGGCCGGTCGACCCGTGAGGTCGACCGACGTGCACAGAGCTGTGCACGTCTGGCAGACACAAGGGCGGTAGACCCGGACGGTCGACCGTAACTGAGAGCTCTGCTCTCTGTATATTTGGGTCGACCGGGCGGTCGACTGGGTTTGCCCAATGGTCACATTTTTGACCGTTGGCTGTCGACCGGGCGGCCGACCGCCAAGCCTGTCAGGCTGCCACATCAGCCTAACGGCTAGTTTTGTTTTGGCGCTATAAATACCCCTACTCTTGGGCTGTTTTCATAAGATTTTCAAGAGGAAAAATTCCCTACTCTCTGGTTTTAAAAATAAGTTTTTAAAGTGTTTTTAGAGCCTCAAAGATTTCATCTTTATTGTTTTCAAGGGTTTGAAAAATTCAAAGAAAAATAGGTTTTTGAGATATTGCTTTAGATCTTCATTTCTATCATATTGCAAAAGTTTTTCCCAAGGATTTTTCTTTGCTATTTGATTTCCAAAACACCTTGATTTCCACACTTGAGCTATATCTTCTATCCTAATCTATTAGGATCTTGTTTTTGTGGAAAAGAGAAAAGAAAGAGAGATTGTTTGTGGTTGAAAGAAACCACTTGTTGTAAACACCCTTGTTCTTTTTGTATCCCTCTTTGGTAGAGGTGATCGGGTGATTGGTTTGCTCCCTCTAGTGAGAGGTGGAGTTTTGTTTGTAACCCTCTTCGGTAGAGGCGTTGGTTGTTGTTTGGCTACGGGCCTACCCCTCGGTTGTGAGGCGGTGTTTGAGAGAGGAGTTGGTACTCCTTGTGTTGTAACAAATCCTCTTCGGTAGAGGTTCCCTCGGTGGGAGATAGTGGATTGGAAATCCTTCTCGGTGAAGGCGGGGATGTAGAGCTGGGTGCTCGAACCTCGAAACATATCTTGTTGTTAGCGTTTGATCCATTGTCTCTCTAACCCTCTCTCTCTATTTGTTTTGTGCATAGCATTATTCATATTGTCATAACATTCATATTTGCTTGTGTTGTGCCTTGCATATTTCATATTACTATATCTTGTATATGCTTGGTTGTTTGTGTGTGCCTCACTTGTACTTAACCACAAGAGCTTCATATAGCACCTCAACCCATTCAAGGGGAATCAAGAGGAGTTAGTCCAGAGCCTTTCACGGGGAATTCGGCTACACTTGTGTGTTGTATTAAGTGTGTTGCAAAATTTGCATTAGCTTCCGCATTTAAGAGCATTTAGTTTCTAGATTAGCAAGTACACCTATTCACCCCCCCTCTAGGTGTCCTTTTCACTTGTGATATACATATGTAGTATTTGAGATACACCCGTATTTATATAAACTATTATTTTTGTATTCTCACTATATTTTAACTATTGTGTATATCCTAATTCTAAAGTACGTGCATTTACCCTAATGATCATGTTTATTTATGATTTTTCACTTCATATTTTTGATTACTTATTTAGATGAAGTTTTCATTAAAACTTGTGTTTATACTTGTATAAGTAGTGAGCTACACTTGGTTATTATGTATTTGTGTTTTATTGCTACATGTATAACCTTGTTTTGATGATCTTTCATTTATACCTGTTTTCCCTATTTTTGTACATGTTTTCATAAAAATGTGTTTATTTTTATGTATATGTCAATTTTGTGTAAAATTTTAGATATACATGTCTATCCTAGAGTCACTTGCCTTTCATGTAATATTCTATTATGGGCCCATCTATGTTTGGATATGTATGAATGCTTTAGTATAGATCAAACATACATATATCTTGAATTTTGTTTTGTTTTGATAAAAATTAAGTTTATATGCTTTTCATGTTTATAAAAGAATTTCAAATGAGCTTCATTATCTGTCTCCATGATTATGCTTATTATATGATCTTTACACTCTACATCATCTTGTTTACTCATGATACTGGATTCATGATAATCTCTTGTGCTTTATAAACTTTGAGTGTCAATAATTGTGTGATTTTCATGTTCTCATGGATATATTAATGTTTTATTTCTTACTTGAAGGATTTCGTACTAATTTTTAAAATTATCTTTAAAACTAGTCTTTATTCTTCAATTGGTAGAGTTTTCAAACTATACTAAAATATTTTCATATTATGATTTTTAAAAGCCCCTACCTTCAAAGGGCGGTTGGATGGGTGACCATGCCTTGTATATCCTTATTGAATATCTTTTAAACTTGTGCATAAATAGGGTGATAGATATGAGTTATACACATAATCTTCATGAAATTTTATTTTTGTATACTCATATTTGTTTCTTATATATGTATGCTTCAAATTTCAATTGGTATTTCCATTTTAATGCATACATATATATGATTTGATTGTGCTTATTTTACAATATTTTTACTTTCTTAAATCATCACTTATGTTTATGTTAAGCTTGATTAATTCTAAATATTAATTAATATCTTTACAAGCTTATGTATTAAGTTCAATTAGTATTTATTTGGTATCAAAATGTACTTCATATTTCACCTTCAATTGATATCAAAATCTAGTGTTGGTATTTAAAAAAAAAATTCTCAACAAATGGTACCAATATTTATTTTTGTCAACTATTATTTGATTCCATTGGTATCATAATTCATTTTATTGACTTCAAGAAATTTCAAAAACTTGTTTTAAAGTGGTTTCAAAATTTTCAAAATTTGTTTGATATATATTTCCTATATACAAGGGAGCTTAACATCTCCCTAAGTATAGATTCATGTTGAGTGTATCTCACATTGAGGAACTTGATCTCTCTTTTTATGTAGTACATGTGTGTAGGGGGAGCTTAACATCTCCGTTTATACATTGTATATTATGTTTTATGTGGGTTTGAGTCTAGTCATCTCTTCTCCATGTAATGCGTATGCAGGGGGAGCTAACTTATCGACTCTCCTCTTTATGAACGTATATCGCATATACTTCTTTATTTTTTGATTGTTCTCACCCCTTTGTTGATGGATTGACAAAAAGGGGGAGAAGAACTTAGAGAGTTTATATATGCATGCTTAATATTGATATTTATGCATATATATTTTTTTAGTTTATGTATTTCATTGAATATCTATTTGTTTATTGCTATGCATGAGCTAAGAGGAAGCTTCTATGAAGCTTATCTTTAATCCATGCATATATAACTCCATGAGTTTTGTCATCATCAAAAAGGGGGAGATTGTTGGCCTAAGGGTCCATCACTATAAGTTTTGATGATGATTAACTCATGTAGTTATAGTACTAATGCTCTTGTGTTTTATGGTTTCAGATTTGCTATCAAGATCTTAGTAGGTGCTTAGCATCAACAAAGGAGTTTTAGAACTAACATAAGTAGATTCAAGAGCTCGCGCGTCAAGATCGCAACTAACACTCGGTTGGAGTCAAGCTCTTTGGATTCTGTTTGGATCGAGTCGGCTTGGAGAAGGAGTTCTACAAGAAGACTTCGGTTTGCATTTAGTTTAGTTGTATTTATATCTTGTCTATAGAAAGACTAGTATTGATATGCTCAAGTTCACACACACAACACACACAAGTTCAATATGTTTGGTTTTTGGTTTAACCGGTTTTGGATTTCGAATATACATATATATGGTTTTAATGAACAGATAGAATCAAAACAAATTTACATGGCTTAATGTATATTAGATTTCATGTATATATATCTATGCTTTATATATTTAGAAAAACTTATTTTGATGATTATATTTAATGGTTTAGAGTTCTGTAATTAACAAAACTTATTTTGGATTTTATGTCAAGAGCATAGATATATCATTTATATTTGTATTGGATTCTATCCATACACTCTATACTTCAAATGTGTTTCAATATCATGTTTTTGTATTTATACAAGTTTGAGAAAAATCGGATTTCCATTTCAAAGTTTGGTTTTCGAAAAATATCGATTTTGTGTCAAAGCTTAATTTCTATATCACAAAAATAGTTCAAATAGTTTGTAATATGTGTTGATTTTAGTCACACAAATTTATTCTTCAAATATTATAAGAACCTATTTTTGTGAAATTTATGAGAATTTATGAGATTTTATAAAAGTTAAAATGACTAAGTTTCAAGTCCCTTAATCCCAGCCAGAGCCTGCTGGCGGTCGACCGGACGGTTGACCAGACCAGAGGACGGTCGACTGGTCGGTTGACCGATATACACAAGAACGTGCACAAGGCCAGCCTAGAAGGCTGATCGACCGGGCGATCGACCGACTGTAACTACCCAACTCTCGAGTAGCGCCGGTCAACCGGGCGGTCGACCAACAAGCTAGTCTCGATCGACCGGGTGGTCGACCGGAGCCCCAATGATTAGAAATATAACTGTTGGACGGTCGACCGGCCGGTCGACTGAAAGGTCAAAATTGACCTTTTCTTGCTGCCAACAGCTAGTTTTTTGAGAGGCTATAAATAAGGCTTCTCTTGGGCAGTTTTCAACAAGTTTTTTAAGGGTCTTTCTTCTCATCTTTTCAAGTATTTAGCAGCAATTTTATAAAAGAGTTTTTGATCCTAAAAGTTTTATTTTTATTTATTTTTAAGTGTTGGAAAAATCAAAGAAAAGCGAGTCTTTGGGACATTGGTTTTGATCTTTGCTTTAATATCTATCTGGTATTTTTATCAAGTATTTTTCTTTATTATTTTCTTTTTCAAACACTTTATTTTCTCACACTTGAGTTATCATCTGTAATCCTATCTATAGTATCTTATTTTGTGAGAATTATTATTTGTGGTCTATTGTGATCACCAAGTGTTGTTTGTAGTCTATTGTGATCACCAAGTTTGTAATCTCTTCTTTACTTTGGGTTTATACTTATCCCTCTTGTGTAGAGGTGATTGTGGCTGAGCTTTGGGTTTGTGCTTATCCCTCTTGAGTAGAGGTGATTGTGGTTGAGTTTTGGCTTTGTGCCTTATCTCTCTTGTATAGAGGTGATTGAGTTTGAGCTTTGGGTTTGTGTATATCCCTCTTGTATAGAGGTGATTGTGATTGAGTTTTAGTTTTGTGTCTATCCCTCTTGAGTAGAGGTGATTATTGTTGAGTTTTGACTTTGTGCCTTATTGATTAGTCTCTAAAACTGCAAATTTCATACCACATCTTCACATTTATTTCATATTAAATTCTGTTAATAATACCTCTCTTCTATGTTTCTAGATACATGGAGTGCAATGAAAAAGAAAACCCTAAATAACCATTTAATGGGTGATTAAAGGCCTATAATCTAGCCATTGACTTTGGAGAGCTGATTTGTCAAAACCAGGGCCCAAAATCAAAAACTAGAAATAGCACTTGATAGGGGACAGACAGGACAGCGCGCGGCTCAAAGCGCCGCGCGCATGGCGACCATATTGCCGCAGAAACGCGGCTATGGCCGCGTTTTCGCGACAGTACAGACGCGGGCACGCCCGTACTTTGGGCCAGGGTTTGCCCCTGGCCCCTTCCCCTGGTGCCTATAAATACCCCTCTGGGGTTCTTCAGTTGGAGATATGCAAAGTTTAGTGTAGTTTCTTCCATGTTGTAGTTTAGGGTAGTTTAGTTTAGATTAGTTCTTCTTCCTCTTTGTATTTTTCATTTATTTTAGATCTTGTATTAGGAGAGAGAGTGATACATGTTTGGAATGCAAGAGTGCTTGTAATAGAAGGTGATAAGTTATGAAAGGTGCTCTCTTTACCTCTCTTTATTTTCTATGTAACTCCTTTTATATGTTTAGTTAATTTTTTCTCTTATGGCAACTAAATACTAACCATTAACTAGTCTAACTTTTTAGTTGATAATCCACATGAATCTAATAGTCTCTACTTGGCCTTGCTCTTGCAAGAGCCATTGATGGCTTATGATGATGGATTCTAACACTCTAACATCTAAATCTCTAACAAGCTAATATTACTTTATTTCTTGCTTGCTCTTATTGAGTTTTGATGATTTAAGTGTTGGCCCAATGGCCTTCCACTCTAGTTTTGATGATGATCAACACTCATGTAGTTATGTTTACTAATATTCTTGTGTTTCTAAGTTTCAGATCATTAACAGGATATTAGTTGGTGATTAGCTTCAACAAGATGATTAGAAGCTTATCATGGTGATTCCGGTGCCAAAACTTAAAGATCATACCTTTGCACTTGGAGAATCACGGAGTTTGGACCGAGTCTACTTGAAGATAGAAGATCGACAAGAAGACTTAGGTATCTAGTTTAGAGTTTGTGTTTTAGATCCATATTTGTAAAGCTTAGTTTAGTTGATATGCTCAAGTGCACAAATCACACACGTTTTATGTTTGAGTTTTGGTTTTCATGAATAGTTTATCAAAACAAGTTTACATATGTTATATGTATAGTAGATGTTTTCTATTTATACATACATGCTTTAACTTGGTAAACAAACTTATTTTGATATCCCTATTCATGTTTTAGAAAATCAAGTTTGACAAAATACAGGTTTTGTTTTTGATAAAATTTGCAAGACTCTAAAATGAATTGATATGTTGATATATTGTCTTGAAATTTTTATCACAAGTTTGGTTATCAAAGTAAAATGATAAAACAAGTTTTAGAAAAACATATTTTTAGAAAAACAGTTTTTATTGTGATTAAACTTATTTTTTAGATTTACTGTGATTTTATGGGATTTTTATTGAGTGAAAAGACCTATTTTCAAATCCTGTATCTGTGCAGATCTGCACTGTGCCTGCCAGGCCAGTTCGGTCGACCGGACCGGTCGACCGCACCATGTGGCCGGTCGACCGGGTCGGTCGACCGATGTGCACAGACGTGCACGCTGGCTACACATTGTAGTCGGTCGACCGGACCGGTCGACCGAGTTGAGAGTTCAACTCTCAGGATGTTTCGGTTGACCGGGCCGGTCGACCGCTAGTGCCCAACGGTCACTTTTCTGACCGTTGGCGGTCGACCGGGCCGGTCGACCGGCAGTCTGTCAGGCTGCCACATCAGCCTAACGGCTAGTTTTTCCTAGGGGCTATATATACCCCATTTCTCCATTGTTTTGGCTAAGATTTTTAGAGCTAAAAATTCCAGACTTTCTTTAGTGTTTAAAAGAGTTTTTAAAAGGGTTTTAAGCCAAAAAGATTTCATCTTATTTGTTTTTGGGTTTTGAAAAATCAAAGAAAATTAGGTTTTGGGATTTTGATTTGATCTTTTATTTCTATCATATACAAGAGATTTCCCAAGTAGTTTTTCTTTGTTGCTTGTTTCCAAAAACACTTAGTTTCCACACTTGAGCCATATCTTCTATCCTAAACTATTAGGATCTTGTTTTTTGTGGAAAAAGAGAAAGAGAGTGTTTGAGGTTTTTGTTGTAAACCTCTAAGTTGTACACCCTTATTCTTGTTGTATCCCTCTTCGGTAGAGGTGATCGGGTGATTGGTTTGTGAGCCTCTTAGGTAGAGGTGTTTGTTGTAGTTGGCTACGGGCCGTATCCCTCTTCGGTAGAGGTGGATTGTGGTTGTATAGCCTCGGTGGCTTTGTAAGGTTGAGAGAGGAGTTTGGTACTCCTATAGTGGATTGGGAAATCCTACACGGTGGTGTAGGCGGGGATGTAGAGCAAGGTGCTCGAACCTCGAAACAAATCTTTGTGTTAGCGTTTGATCCATTGTCTCTCTAACCCTTACTCTCTTTACTTTGTGCAAGCATCATTCATTCATTGCATACATATCTTATACATTGCTTGTGTTGCCTTGCATCTTTTATATTGCAATTCGTTCTTATATGCTTGGCTTGATTGTGTGTGCACATATTTCATATTGCTTGAATTGCTTGTGTGTGTGGGCCTAATTTGTACTCATCCAATAAGAGCTTCACATAGCACCTCAACCCATTTCAAGGGGAATCAAGAGGAGTTAGTCCAGAGCCTCGCAAGGGGAATTCGGCTACACTTGTTGTATTGTATCAAGTTTGTGCAACATTTGCATTAGCTTCCGCATTTAGCGCACTTAGTTTGCATTAAGTTTATTAGATTAGCACTTACACCTATTCACCCCCCCCTCTAGGTGTTTTTCATTAAGTGTAGCTTGCACTTGTTGGTTGAATTTGGACATGAAAGTTAACATATGAGCCATACTTTGTAAAGCTCTTGAACCAAGGACTAGTGATGGCCAATGATACATGTAAGGCAACTATCACTAAGAGGTTAGCATGTTGGTGGAGTCATTAGTAGTTAATAGCCATAGGTTTTCTTTCTTTTTCACTTTGTTTTAGATATACAAACAAAATCACAAACATATTCTTTTATATGTTTCCCACTTCTTTGTTTTCATTGTACTTCTCTTTTCATT
Source organism: Agave tequilana (assembly GCA_038442645.1). NCBI lineage: Eukaryota > Viridiplantae > Streptophyta > Magnoliopsida > Asparagales > Asparagaceae > Agave > Agave tequilana. The sequence goes on from JAVJIF010016516.1 coordinate 73,309, forward strand.
CTTTGTTTTATTTTCTTTTCATTCTTTCAAACATTGAAGGATCGTTAACATACACGTGAACATACCGCGTAAGCTTCTATCACCTCCTGTCCTTATGGATATGACTCGTTTTAGCCTCTATGCTATAAAGGAAGTATCGAGGAAGCTAAAGCACACACTTTAAATCTTAACTTCAAAACATACACTCTTTGTGCACAGTTTTCCCCGATCACATATTCCTCTTGTGTAGCGGTGATTGTAGTTTGGCTTTGAGCCTATCCCACTTGTGTAGAGTGAAAAAACACCTAGAGGGGGGGTGAATAGGTGTAAGTGCTAATCTAGTGACTAAATGCGCTAAATGCGGAAGCTAATGCAAATTTTGCAATCACACTTAATACAATCAACAAGTGTAGCCGAATTCCCCGTGAAGGGCTCTGGACTAACTCCTCTTGATTCCCCTTGAATGGGTTGAGGTGCTATGTGAAGCTCTTGTTGGTTAAGTATAAGTTAGGCACACACACAAGCAAGCCAAGCAAATAAGGATGAATAGCAATATGAATATATGCAAGGCAACACAAGCAAATAAATATGTATGATATGAATTATGCTCAACACAAGCAAATATGATATGATGTTATGAATGATGCTTTGCACAAATAAATGAGAGAGAGAGTTGAGAAATATTGGATCAAACGCAAACACACGGATATGTTTCGAGGTTCGAGCCCCTAGCTCTACATCCCCGCCTACACCACCGTGTAGGATTTCTAATTCACTATAGGAGTACCGAACTCCTCTCTCAATCCTTACAAAGCCACCGAGGCTATACAACCACAATCCACCTCTACCGAAGAGGGATAAGGCCCGTAGCCAATACAAACACAATCACCTCTACCGAAGAGGGATCCAAACACAATACCACTCCGATCAACCTCTACCAAAGAGGGATACAACAAAAGCAAGGAGGGTTTACAACTTAGAGGCTTAACCTCAAACACTTCTCTTTTCTCTCTTTTCCACAAAACAAAGATCCTAATAGATTAGGATAGTATGATAGCTCAAGTGTGAAAACAAGGTGTTTTTGGAAACAAGCAACAAAGAAAAACTAATTGGGAAGTCTCTTGTAAAAGATAGAAAATGAAAGATCAAATCAAAATCCCAAAACCTAGTTTTCTTTGATTTTCTAAAAACCCAAAACACAAATCAAATTGGAAGTTTAAAGCCCAAAACACTTTTGAAAACTTGTTTTAAACACTTTAGAAACCAGAAATTTTTCTCCTTGAAAATCTTAGCCAAAAACCCAAAGAGATGGGGTTATATAGGCCAAACCAGAAACTAGCCGTTAGGCTGAGCTGGCAGCCTGACAGGCTGACGGTCGACCGGCCCGGTCGACCGCCAACGGTCAGAAATGTGACCGTTGGGCAACCACGGTCGACCGGCCCGGTCGACCCAAACAAACAGAGAGCACTGCTCTCAGACCGGTCGACCCGGACGGTCGACCGTCCCAGTGGCTCCAAACGTGCACAGATTTGTGCACGTCGGTCGACCGGCCCGGTCGACCGACTTCAGCCAAGTCGACTAGGTCAGGTTGACTAGTCGACTGATTGAAGCCTGGAACAAAAATCTGAGTCAGAAAAACAGTGTAAAATATTTTTTCTAAAAATCTTTTAGCACTTCTAAAAATCATCAAAAATAGTTTTATCATTTTATATTGAAACACAAATAAGTGATAAAAATTTCAAGACATATATCAAACATATCAATTCATTTTTGAGTCTTGCAAATTTTATCAAAAACCAAAACTTGTATTTTTATCAAACTTGATTTTTCAATACATGAATAAGATAGTCAAAATAAGTTTGTATAGGAAGTGTAAGCATGTATGTATATTGAACACATCTAATATACATAAAAATCATGTAAACTTGTTTTGATCTATTATTCATGAAAACCAAAATCCAAAACATAAATCTTGTGTGTGTTGTGCACTTGAGCATATCAACTATACTAAACTTTACAAATGGATCTAAAACACACAATCTAAACCATGGATACCTAAGTCTTCTTGATGATCTTCATCTTCAAGTTGACTTGCTCCAAAACTCTATCCATGGGCTAGGCAATGTGTGATCTTGAAGCTTTGGCCCTGGAATCACCATGAAAAGCTTCTAAACTCCTTGTTGAAGCTAATCACCAACTAATATCTTGGTTAATGATCTGAAACTTAAATAACACAAGATAATTAGTAAACATAACTACATGAGTTAATCATCATCAAAAGTAGGGTGGAAGGCCTTTGGGCCAACAATCTCCCCCTTTTTGATGATGACAAAACTCATGGAGTTATATATGCATGGATTAAAGTTAAGCTTCAAAGAAGCTCCCCCTTAACTCATGCATAAACAAATAAACAAAAGATATGCAATGGATGTACATAAACATGTATGCATCAACATGCATAAAACACATAAACATATTCTAGAAGCTCTAGATACCAATTAAATTAATAAAACATTAACAAAAACACTAGATGCTCTAGATACTAATAAAACTTAATATATGCAAAAACATAAATATGCATATATATAACATAAATTATTCTCCCCTTTTTGTCAATCATCAACAAAGGGGTAAATAATCAAAACAATAAATGAGGGGTAAAAAAAAATCTTTCTCCCCCTTTTTGTCAATCAAAACAATAAAACAATGTTCTCCCCCTTTTTGTCTAAAAACAAAAACAAGGTCAATAAGGGGTGACTTTAAACAACATGATATCAATAGAAAAAAATGTCATTGAAGCATCTTGATATCAATTGAAAATAAACAAAGATCAATAAATGTTATAGGCTATATACATTCATGAAGAGGAAGACGCTAAGTTAGCTTCCCTACACATATGCATTACATGAAGGAGGGATGTTAAGCCCTAATTCACATAACACACATTATGTAATGCATAAGAGGAGATGTGAAGCTCCCCCTACACACGTGTACCACATAAAGAAGAGATGTTAAGCTTCTCAATATAAGATACACTCAACATGAATCTATATGTAGAAGAGATGTTAAGCTCTCCTTGCATATAGTCAATATAAATCAAAACTTTTGAATATTTTTCTTTAAACAAAATTTTTAGATACCAATTTAAAACACAAAACATCTTGATATCAAAAGATAGTAATTTTCTTTTTAAGTCATATAAACAATTGAAATGACTATTTTCTATCATAATGCAAGGGAGTGGAAAACTAAATACCAATTGAAATATGAAAATCGAATTTTCTCCCCCTTTATGAAATACCAACACAAACTATGCATAGGCTTGAAATAAGATACCAATTGAAAACTAAATCAATTGAAATAAAGTGAAGCTCAAGCTCTAGCATAAACAAGATTTATGCTTAAGATATAGAAATATAATAGCACAAATAAAACAAGTATATGTGTATGAAATAGAATGAGTACCAATCACCAATAGATGATACCAATTGAAAGTATACATACACAATAAACATATGAGTATACAAAAAAATCAAATTGATACCAATTGAAAGAGTTCAATGATACCAATTGACATAACAATAAAAGCATGGTATAACTCATATAACTACCTCCCATCTCATGCACAAGTTTAAAAAGATTTTCAATATAAACATACAAGGCATGGACTCCCATCCAACCTCCCGTAAAGGGTAGGGGTTTTCAAAAATAGATTTGAAAAATAAGTTTTGTTTGAAAAACTCTACCAAATGAAGAATACCGTAACTAGTTAAATGGAAAATCTTTTAAACTAGTACGAAATCCTTCAAGTAAGGAATACAACAAAAATAATTTTCATAAAACACATGTAAATCACATAGTACTTAAAACACTCAATATTCAATAAAGTCCATACAAGCTCATGAAAACATACTCATGAGAAATATTTTAAAAATGGTGAGTGTACAAGTAATGTGTGACATGGCATTATGAAATTTCCAATTTAGCTCAAAATTCCTTGAAACAAGAAAACATGAAAATCATTAAAACTTATTTAATCTTCAAGGTATATGTATGTCTAATACAAACTAAAGTATACATACATATCCAAACCACAATGAGTCCACAAAGTATATGCATTAAGGCACGTGGCTCAAAAAGGATAACATGTATATCTAATAGTTTGGACAAGAATGACGTATACATGAAGTTAAACAATTAGACACAAAATCAAGAAAAACTAAATCTTCACCAAAACAAATTTCATTTCAAGGTATATGTATGAATTGTCAACACAATAAGTATACATACATATCCCTAAACATAATTGAGTCCATATATAGATTTGCATGAAAGGCAAATGACTCAAGGGGTATACATGTATATCTTAAAGTTTGGCAAAATACACATATACATGAAGTGAAAAACTCATAAAACAAATCCAAAAATGGAATACAAGTTTGAAATGTATGAATCATCAAAACTAGACTATACTAGCACATCTAATGGGTTCAAATAAGCATTCAAGCTCAAACATATATAGATTTATTTGTGGCCCACTATATGCACAAGTATAAATCCTAGTCTTAATGAAAACTAACATCTAAACATATACTCAAAACAAAAATCATCATGATAAACAAAAACATGATTATTATGAAATTCATATGTATTAGATTCATGATGTACATTATAGCTTAAACAAAAGTGAGAACACTAAGTATGGGTTCATATAAGCATGTGTGTCTCAAATACTATACATGTATGTCAAGGATCTAATAATCATGGTATTTATATACTAATCCATAGACAATGAAACATGCTATAAAACATCAAAACATGCTAAAAATTTTAATTATGAAAGCACGTAAATAATAAATGGGAGTAAAGGATTGTTACCAAAACCGAAGAAGCAACTCTCCTTGTCTCCAAAACATGGTGGTCCTCTCCACCAAATCTTCCCTTGAAAGTGATGCATCCAAATGATTTCCTTTAAGCTCGGAACGCATCCACTCCAAGGTGTCATCACTCTCACGTCATGTGAGAGCCCACACCTACATCAAAAATAATAGGAGGGGTGGTCTTTGGTACCCACATCTTATTGGGTCCATGAGGGTTAGTACCTTCTCTAACCCAAACAACTTATTTGCTAAATTAGAACATATTTCTATCAAAATAAAATTTAGCAAGGTGGCCCTTACGTCCACAATGTGTACAAGTGTACACATGAGCATACATGTGATGATGGTGTCCGTGAGGAGTATGTGTATGCCGTGATGGGTGTGCTTGCATAAAGGATGGAACTTGTTTCTTTCGAACCAAGGTTTCCAAACGTGAGTGGTTCATGGCACATTGGCTCATAGTGGAGCCCAAACAATCAACCTTCTTCTTAAGCAAACAAATATCATCATTAATCTTAAAAGAAGTGTGGCATGCAATAGGTGAAGTGTGTGATACTACCCTAGCATGACAAACATGTGCATCAATCTTATTTTGTAAAACAACATATTTCTTTAAACACACATTTAAATCATTTGAAATAGAAATAATTTTGTTTTTCAAAGCAACATTCTCTTTTAAAACAAAATCAATTTTGAAGACAAGCTTTCATTTTTCTTTAAAACAACATGGGAATCATTTTTATTTTTCAAAAACTCATTTTCTTTAAGTGCAAGATCAAGTTGAGATTTTAATGAATCCCTTTCATTAGAAATCTCCTCCTTTTCTTGCAAAACAACATCAAGTCTAGCAATCAAATTTTTATTATCATTGTTAATGCCTAGACTCTTCTTTTTCAAAACATCATATTTTTCAATAAGTTTTTCACACACAATAGAAAGTTCTTCATTTAAAGCATGGGGATCAACAAAATCATTTGAAGAACTAGCACAATCATCTCTATCTAGTTGAGACTCCGAATGTACCTCAAGGGAGTCATTCCCTTGGATCATGAAGCATTGTGAGTCGGATTCTCTACTAGCCTCCTCCGGTTGATTTGGCAATTGAAGCTCGGAGGTGGTGGTGGTTGTCAACATATTCCACACTGCAAATGCGGAATCAAAGTTAGAAGCAAGCAAAAGATATTCTTTATTTAATGTGCTTCTAATGGCCTCAAGGGCTTGTGCATTGGCCTCTATATGATTGCGATCTCCAAGATAGCATTTCTTAGTGGCCGCTAGATAGACATGCAAACCTAGGGTCTTTAGGTACATGGACATCCTATACTTCCAAACAACAATGTTGGAAGGGTCAAAGCTAGGTGGGGTCATGAAGTCCATGGTAAACTATATGAATGTGCAAACAAGCAAATGCAAATGTAGATTAGCAAACAAATAGATCTTACTCCTAGGATGTTAAGCCTAAGTATCAGGAGCACTAGCTCTGATACCAATTGAAAAAACACCTAGAGGGGGGGTGAATAGGTGTAAGTGCTAATCTAGTGACTAAATGCGCTAAATGCGGAAGCTAATGCAAATTTTGCAATCACACTTAATACAATCAACAAGTGTAGCCGAATTCCCCGTGAAGGGCTCTGGACTAACTCCTCTTGATTCCCCTTGAATGGGTTGAGGTGCTATGTGAAGCTCTTGTTGGTTAAGTATAAGTTAGGCACACACACAAGCAAGCCAAGCAAATAAGGATGAATAGCAATATGAATATATGCAAGGCAACACAAGCAAATAGATATGTATGATATGAATTATGCTCAACACAAGCAAATATGATATGATGTTATGAATGATGCTTTGCACAAATAAATGAGAGAGAGTTGAGAGATATTGGATCAAACGCAAACACACGGATATGTTTCGAGGTTCGAGCCCCTAGCTCTACATCCCCGCCTACACCACCGTGTAGGATTTCCAATCCACTATAGGAGTACCGAACTCCTCTCTCAATCCTTACAAAGCCACCGAGGCTATACAACCACAATCCACCTCTACCGAAGAGGGATAAGGCCCGTAGCCAATACAAACACAATCACCTCTACCGAAGAGGGATCCAAACACAATACCACTCCGATCAACCTCTACCAAAGGGGATACAACAAAAGCAAGGAGGGTTTACAACTTAGAGGCTTAACCTCAAACACTTCTCTTTTCTCTCTTTTCCACAAAACAAAGATCCTAATAGATTAGGATAGTATGATAGCTCAAGTGTGGAAACAAGGTGTTTTTGGAAACAAGCAACAAAGAAAAACTAATTGGAAGTCTCTTGTAAAAGATAGAAAATGAAAGATCAAATCAAAATCCCAAAACCTAGTTTTTTTTTTATTTTCCAAAAACCAAACACAAATCAAATTGGAAGTTTAAAGCCCAAAACACTTTTGAAAACTTGTTTTAAACACTTTAGAAACCAGAAATTTTTCTCCTTGAAAATCTTAGCCAAAACCCAAAGAGATGGGGTTTATATAGGCCAAACCAGAAACTAGCCGTTAGGCTGAGCTGGCAGCCTGACAGGCTAACGGTCGACCGGCCCGGTCGACCGCCAACGGTCAGAAATGTGACCGTTGGGCAACCACGGTCGACCGGCCCGGTCGGCCCAAACAAACAGAGAGCACTGCTCTCAGACCGGTCGACCCGGACGGTCGACCGTTCCAGTGGCTCCAAACGTGCACAGATTTGTGCACGTCGGTCGACCGGCCCGGTCGACCGACTTCAGCCAAGTCGACTAGGTCAGGTTGACTAGTCGACTGATTGAAGCCTGGAACAAAAATCTGAGTCAGAAAAACAGTGTAAAATATTTTTCTAAAAATCTTTTAACACTTCTAAAAATCACCTAAAATAGTTTTATCATTTTATATTGAAACACAAACAAGTGATAAAAATTTTAAGACATATATCAAACATATCATTCATTTTTGAGTCTTGCAAATTTTATCAAAAACCAAAACTTGTATTTTTATCAAACTTGATTTTTCAATACATGAATAAGATAGTCAAAATAAGTTTGTATAGGAAGTGTAAGCATGTATGTATATTGAACACATTAGGGATGGCAACGGGCGGGTCGGGGCGGGTATTGAACACCCCGTCCCCGTACCCGAAATCCCAAAACCCGCCCCGTCCCCGCCCCAGACCCTGTTGGGTATTCCACAATCACCCCATCCCCGCCCCGGCGGGTAATAATAATACCCGACCCGACCCGACCCGACCCGAAATCGTGTATTGGGCTCAAATTTTTAGGGTAAATTGGATTTGGATTTTGGACCATTTGGTTTAGATATTTATAGGGAATGACATATTTGTAATTAGTGTTAAAAGTTAGGTTATTTAAGTAGATGTATATATAATATTATTATACTCATTATATGAAAAAATAGCGGGGCGGGTACGGGGCGGGTAACGGGGCGGGGCAATGCTATACCGTACCCGCCCCGCCCCGCCCTTTGTTATTTCGGGTTTTCCCCGTTACCCGACCCGAACCCGGTCAATGATCAAAAAACCGCCCCATTCGGGTCGGGTCGGGTCGGTCCCCGCGGTACGGGTCAAATTGCCATCCCTAGAACACATCTAATATACATAAAAATCATGTAAACTTATTTTGATCTATTATTCATGAAAACCAAAATCCAAACATAAATCTTGTGTGTGTTATGCACTTGAGCATATCAACTATACTAAACTTTACAAATGGATCTAAAACACACTATCTAAACTATGGATACCTAAGTCTTCTTGATGATCTTCATCTTCAAGTTGACTTGCTCCAAAACTCTATCCATGGGCTAGGCAATGTGTGATCTTGAAGCTTTGGCCCTGGAATCACCATGAAAAGCTTCTAAACTCCTTGTTGAAGCTAATCACCAACTAATATCTTGGTTAATGATCTGAAACTTAAACAACACAAGATAATTAGTAAACATAACTACATGAGTTAATCATCATCAAACTAGGGTGGAAGGCCTTTGGGCCAACATAGAGGTGGTTGTATTTGCGAGAGGAGTAGTGTACTCTAAGTGTAGAGTTTTAATTCTTTAATAAAGGTCCCTTTGTGGAAGGTCCTGTATAGACATAGTGAAAATCCTCTTGTGTGAAGACAGGAATGTAGAGTAGTGGCTCGAACCTCGAAACATATCTTGTTGTTTGTGATTAATCCACTATCTCTTAACTCTATCTCTCTTATATCTTGCATTGTTTTATATTGCACATATTCATATGCTAGATATAGTTTGTGTGTGCCCATACTTGTGTTGAACCAAGAGAGCTTCATATAGAACCTCAACTCTTAATT
>JAVJIF010016516.1:87500-95252 GCA_038442645.1 Agave tequilana
TAACTATACTAATGTTTATGTCCAAGTTCTAGGACAACAATTAAGTAGAATAAAATCTGCTATAGAGATATTGATAAATAAATTAAATCAAGTTGCACAATTAGAAACTCCTTTATTAAAGAAGGAAGAAAGAACAAATTATGTTCCTATAAAACCACCTCCAGAGGTTACTAGATTTAAACTTCATTCTCAAAAAGAAGAAATTACTTCTTTAATTGAACAATTAAAAAAGGCTAATTTAAATACTATCTAGGGAAATTCATCTGACCAAGAGATGGATGAAGAGCTGGATAAACCTGAAGAATCAATATCAGATATATCCAATGAAGATAATTTAGACAACTTGGATTTAAATCAAATAGTAGATATCGAAGACTCTTTTAGAGAAAGTATGAAACCTACTGAATAAATAAATTGGATTTTAAGCCAGAAGAAGAGCTGACAAGTATTATTATAAAAGACCAACTCCAATGGTTATTTTGTTTGAAGAAAATGATAACTTAGTTCAAAATTCGTATCATGAAAACTCTATTTATGAATGGAATATTGATGGAGCTTCTTAGAAAGTAATTCATGATCAATTACATCGAATGATGATATATGCTACTGTCTGTAAGTAGAATAATAATTCTGATAAAGACATCACAAATTTCATTACTTGCGGTTTTACTGGCATTTTAAAGGGCTGGTGGGATCATTGTATCACATATGTATATACATATATATGTATGTAGACATATATGTATGTACACACACATATGCATGTATAAATGTATGTATACATACATACATACATACATACATATATATGTATGTGTGTGTGTGTGTGTGTGTGTGTGTGTGTACATACACACACACACACACACACACACACACACACACACACCACACAATATATATATATATATATATATATATATATAATATATATTATATATATATATATATATATATATATATATGTATATGTATACATATACATACATACATATATATACACACACACACACATACATACATATATACATACATATATATACATATATATATATATATATATATATGTATACATATACATATACATACATATATAACATATATATATATGTATGTATACATATACATACATATACATATATGTGTGTGTGTGTGTGTGTGTGTGTGTATACATACATATATATAGATATGTATATGTATGTATGCGTATACATACATACATGTATGTATGTATATGTATGTATGTATACGCATACATACATATACATATATATGTATGTATGTACATATATATATATACATATACATATATGTACATATATATGTATACATATACATGTATATATATATATATATATACATGTGTGTGTGCGCGTGCGCTCGCACGTGTATGTATATGTATATGTGTGTATATGTGTGTGTGTGTGTACACACACACACATACACACATATATACATACATACATACATATGTGTGTGTGTATTTTGTGATTTCAATAATTGAATAATAATTGCTTCTTTAAGTCTCTTTCGCGAATTTTGAGTTTATTAGCAGTTGTACTCGTTGGAGTCATAAAGTTAGACTCGTTGGAGTCATAAAGTGAAAACTCATTGGAAGTGTGCCTTATTTGATCAGAGGATATTTCCTTGCTATATATCAGCATTTGATCTATCAATAAGTACTCTGAAACTTGTGATGTTGAAAGTCTTATATCAATTATGACAAGATAACAACAGCCGTTTTCGGTGGCAAGGTGTTTATGGACCAAATTGATATGAAACATTGGTTTGTTGGCGGTTAAATTTTTTTGGCGTCATAAAATTATGCATAATATCTGTTCAGTTGACTTGCTTGGACAAGTGGGAGATTGTAGACTTATTTGTGTTTAAGTCTAATCTGATTTAAGCCTAATCAAGTCAATTAGATATTTGCACTCGCCTACTTTAACCTATATTGTTTGACCTAATAAAGAATTGATCAAGTCTAATAATTTGGGTCTAAATACATTTCAATTACACTTAGTCATGAGTGTATTTAAGTTAAGATGTGTGACTCATCTACGTGTGGAACTCGTGCTATTAATCAAGGACCTATATCTATGATGAGTGTATGTACATATGTGTGTGTGTGTGTATTCCCTCTCCACTACTATGACTAATCTCTCTCTTCTTGGAGTTCTCTCCTCTTCTCTAAGGATTGAGAAGAGAACTTACTAGTTGGAGAGAAGAATCCCTTCCATTAACTCCGCATCTTTGAGATCGTGTAACTTTCGACATGTTTTTCGTGATGAAATCAAGTATGCCTATATCCTCTTTCCTTTTGATCTCGATGAAGAGTCTTTTATTATATGCAAGTGATCTTATTAAGAATAATATTTTGATCAAGACTATTCTCTACTACATGATACATCCGAGCTGTTCCATTTGGACAAGAACTAGTGTTTTGGGCTGCAACAATGTGACTAGAAAAAGCAAAAGCCCAGCAAAGAACCAAGGACATTGCACCACACAATTCCTTTCATTATTGGCTTGGCCCTTGTGAATTATTTTGCTCATTTCCTGTCGTATATGGGACAAGGTCTCTCTGGTGATGGAGCTTTCAAATGATTCTTCCAAAGAAAAATAAAAGAAAAGGAAAGAAAAGTGAGAAAGTGATCATGCTATAGGTTTCATTATTCCTTTTGGTGGGAAGCCAAGTGTCAATAGTTACCTATGTAATGTGCCAGGGCTTGATCTAGTGTGCTTGCACTACAGGGAATTACAATGAGGTGTTTCAAACAAACAAAGAATTGTGGTGTTTGATGATGATAGGTAACTCGGTGGGTGCACGAATGTCAGCTCCTTGTTATTGTTGGTTGGGAGTAGATGATGTGGGTTAAAACATCTTGTCATACTGGCATCTAATATTGTGCTTCAATCTCAAGCTGATTGCATTTTATTAGTAAGAATTTAATGAAATATCAACAAGATAAAAGATTATAAACATATGTGAATTGCTTACGCATAAACTAAGTGTTTAAGAGAAAGAAAAACTAAACTAAATACAAAACATGGCTATGAGTATTCCACAAGAATGACAATAGTTGAAGCCACCTTATCAATCATATCATCATACACCAACCACATTTCTTAAGGCTGTGCAGAACCTTCTTGTTGTTTGTCATGTTCGAGAATTCAGAAACTATTGATGCACAAGAACACACGTATTCACCATGCTATGAAGCACTGCTGGGTAGATGAATAATTCATCGTGTTGTTTGTCATGTTTGAGAAATCAGAAACTATTGGTGCACAGGAACACACCTGTACTCACCAAGCTATGAAGCACTGCTCGGTAGATGAATAATTCATCGGGTCATCCATCAATCTTTCCAACGCTTCAGGGCCCAAAGTGCTTTTGGCCGCACTTACAATAAGCTAGATTTTGATCCTTCCACATGGTAGGTCTCCATGATGAGGTGGATGGCACCTTACCAACTTCCACAGAGATATTCATAGTCCACGCTCTTGTCAACATAACCCCTTGTCTCTGCTCTTCTCCTTCAAGCAAAGGTGAATTATTGCCGCAGGTACAGTAAGCTCATTGGTAATGTTAGCAATAAGAACCACTAGATTTTTGTTGGTTTCTGGGTTCAATCTGACAACTAATCAATATCACTGAAATATCAACAATCTAATTGGCCAGGTCGGCAAATATCAGATGGGAGGTTTTCCATTTAAATGAACGTTCCTTAATTAAGAACCACCTTTCAATTTCCTTCCTTGGTTAAACACCAATTAGACTGATAAAATCAGTCTCAATATACTGAATATCAGTATATCCCCTGTATAAAGAAATTAATTCACTTATACAGTACTTGGAGTGAGGTACGCTTAAAGCGAATCTCCTTAAGACAATTACGTCCCCGCACTGGTGCTAACGGGTTACTGGACGCTGGTCTCCAAGATACAACACTCCTTCACGGTATTTAAATAGCACTACCAAATCACCGTACGGTCGAACCGTAGTTAACCAGTACCTTCACAGGATTATTGAAGCAGCGGACAAAGACAAATTTCGGGAGAATATTTGCCTTTACTTTGGAGGAGCACCCAATGTAGAGGAAGAAGGAAGATTGAAGAATATTCTTCTTCGGAAGTCCCAGATTCAGATAACAATTCTATTAAAGAATCTGTTGAATTTTCTGAGCCCTCTTTTAGAACGAATTTTGCAGAATCTCTTTTAGAAGCCGCTTCAGAACCGAGTTACTGATTTCCCCACTTCCCTTTTGGAAGTCACTTCAAGACTGAGAGAGAGAGAGAATCTCCTTTAGAAGTCTTACTGTTGTTGTTCTTGGTGTTGTGTTTGATTGAGAATTCGGAGCGCTATTTATAGCGCTCCGGGAGGGGCCAACGGGTCCGAACCCAACAAAAAGTTGCAACGGTTCGGTCTGAACCGTTGCAATGGTTCGACCCAACCACCGCAACTGTTAGCTGTACAACTGTCGCGACAGCCTTGGCGGGGCGGTTCGGATCCGTATAGCGGAGCGGGTCATTCGGATCCGGATAGCAGAGCGGGTCCATTGGCGGCGGTTCAGATCCGGATAACGGAGCAGGTATGCTCCGCGTAACCCATACCCATTGAGACCCAGTTCAAAACGAACCAGGCCGGGTAGGGAACCTAAACCCGAACCCAGACCCGGACCCGGACCCGGACCCGGTCCCGGTCCCGGTCCCGAGCCCGAGCCCGAGCCCGAGCCCGAGCCCGAGCCCGAGCAATGGCAGCGCGTGCGGGCATGGTTTCCTCCCAATCGCGCGCGAAAAACTGCATGTACCCAAAGGGCACGCCCTTTGTTCTCAATTTTCTCTATTTAAACACTACGAACTTCCATCCCATGACCAATGTGGGACTAAATGCTTTTAGCTACCTTTAGTCCCATTTTGGCTTTGAATTAGGCAATTTTTAGACTTGAATATCTCATTCATTCGAAGTCGGAATTGAACATATGAATATACCACGTTCATCCCCAATAGAAGGAGAACACACTCAACCATCATCCAATTGATTCGATCAACGGATCTCGCCGTAATTCAATTCAAAGATTCACATATATATTCTTCATATTCCAACAATCCCCCACAATGAATGGAGATTCAAGGAATTGACACACAAAGAGACTGACTCTATTGTGAAAGGTACTTTAGAAAAGAAACTGCATCAGGATAGGTGAACTAGGTCTTGAACCTTCCATAGTGAAAGATTTATCGGACTTACTGGCTAATCAGTGAACTAGGTCTTGAACTGTTAGCCATTAGTGTAAGCCAAGTCAACAAGCTTCACACAGTGACTTTCCATATCAAGTTTGGTTCTCGGTTGTGTCCGTTTTGGCCTGAACATTCTTGGTTTCAGAGAGTATCTTTAGGGAATAACAGCCTCCATAGAAATTCCCAAAGAGCCGACCTAACTCTATACTCACATAGGTGATCGTCCTATTAAGAGTAGTCTACTCTACTCCACTGTTTAGTAACAAGATATAGTCATCATTAAAAGCGTTAAGTTTATCCTTAATCTACTTGTAGAAAAGCACATATGTGCACCTTAGGAATGGATTGGAGTTAAGCTCCCAAGTGCTTACTTACTGAGTCAATCATAACTAATTTTTCCTCTTGAACTTAGTCTGTGGGATCTCCAGTCGCTAAGTGAGGTTTCCATTAAGCTGACTCAATAAGGTTAGGCTTTTAGACCCATTCCTCTCGATGCGCAGTTTATAGGCTCTCCACTTAAACCTTTATTAAGCGGATCCGCTAAATTATCTTTTGACGAGACAAAGTCAATAGAGATAATTCCATTTGAGAGCAACTGCTTCACAGTATTATGTCTACGACGAATATGTCAGACTTACCGTTGTATATAACATTTTGTGCCTTAGATATAGCTGCTTGATTATCGTAGTGTATACATATAGCGGGCACTGGCTTTTGCCATAATGGGTATCTTCCAAAAATTTTCGAAGCCATTCTGCTTCTTCTTCGCCCTTATCTAAGGCTATGAATTCCGATTCCATAGTGGAACGGGCAATACATGTTTGCTTAGAAGATTTCCAACATACCGCTGCTCCTCCTAGAGTAAATACGTATCCGCTAGTTGATTTTGATTCCTTAGAATCTGCAATCCAATTAGCATCACTGTATCATTCAAGTACAGGTAGATACTATCCGTATCTCAAGGCATATTCCTTGGTATGTGATACGTAACCCAATACTCGTAGTAGAGCGGTCCAATGTTGATCACTAGGATTGCTAGTGTATCTGCTTAACTTGCTTACAGCGTAAGCAATATCGGGTCTAGTGCAATTCATCAAATACATTAGACTTTCGATAATCTGAGAATACTCCAACTGGCGTATTCCAGTTCCTGTATTCTTATGAAGGTGAACGTGTGGGAGAAAAGGATTTGTATTCTCTTTTATCCCATGATCCTTGAATCTTTCTATCATCTTATCCACGTAGTGAGATTGAGATAGACTGATTCCATCTGGTGTTCTGGTGATTTTAATTCCTAAAATTACATCAGCAACCCCCAGATCCTTCATGTCAAACTGTTGGATAACATTCTTTTAGTGAACTTGATAATTTCAATATTAGTCCCAATTATCAACATGTAGTCTACATAAAGACAAAAAATGATACATACATTTTCAACTGTTTTCATGTAAACACACTTATCGCATTCATTGATAGTGAATCCATCTTTGATCATATCACTATCAAATTTCTCATGCCACTGTTTTGGAGCCTGCTTTAGACCGTATAAGGATTTTACCAATTTACACACTTTGTGTTCTTGGCCCTTGACTATAAATCCTCCAGGTTGCACCATATATATTTCTTCATTTATTCACCATTTAAGAATGCAATCTTGACATCCATTTGATGGATATCTAAGTTATGTAATACTGCAATTGCAATCAACATCCGAATGGATGTTATTCTTGTTATTGGTGAATAAGTATCGAAGTAGTCAAGTCCTTAGACTTTAGAATGTGAGTCTCTTTATGAGGCTCACGTTTGAGTATCAGATTTAGAAATATTCTAAGTCTTTAAGTCTGAAGCTTAGACACGGGTCTCATATGAGCCTCGTGTTTTAACTCATGGATGCGAATCTCATGTGTCGAAATCCACATTTTAGGCTTCAACACTTGGTTAATTTTCATTGTCTAAAATTTTGACTTATGTTCTCTTCTTTGCAGTGAGATATTCTTTAAGTCCTCTGATGAAGAGGAATCACTTTGGCTTCATTGACGGTGTTGACCCCAATGTCCTCTTCAGCCTGCGAAAGACAACCCCTGCATTCATTGAAGCAAATAAGGAACGACAAGCTCGCTTGACTGGCAACTACTTAGAAAGTCAGAGTTCCTTTTTGGAGATGGCATCAAAGAGAGCAAGGAGGATCTGTACAATGAAGACTATAAGTGGCTCTGTTAGATCTGGACCTCCCTGGAGTATTATTGAATTGCACCTAAATAATGTTGGACACGATGCACTAGTATGGTCTCAGATCTTCCTTTCACCAATGTTGCTCAAGGAAGTGATAGCAATGAGCATGATGCACTTAAAGATCACGAGAAAGAGGACATTACTGTATGATCTCGGATCCTCCCTTCACCAATCTTTTTTAAGGAAGTGACAGCAACGAGAAACCCATGCTCATTGGAATAAAATCTTCCACTAAGTGAAGGATCGCGGCCTTATTTCGAAAGGAGTCCTTTCGTGCCC